>CAUYRH010007817.1:0-19134 GCA_963574655.1 Perodicticus potto
TGTGGTCCCAGCTACTTGGGAGGCAGAGGCAGGAGACTCGCTTGAGCCCAGGAATTGGAGGTTGCTGTGAGCTGTGATGCCACGGCACTCTATCCAGGGTGACAGCTTGAGGCTCTGTCTCAAAAAAAAAAAAAAAAAAAAACCTTTACACTACTTCACATCTACTAGGGTGGGTATAATCAAAAAGAAAGATAGTAACAATCACTGGCAAGAATGTGGAGAAAATGGAAGCCTCTTCATACACTGCTAGGAATGTAAAATGGTGTGGCAGCTTTGGATAACACTGCAGCAGTTCCTCAAAAAGTTAAACACCGTGTTAGCACAGGACGCATCAATTCCACTTCTAGGTGTTTACCCAAGACAAATGAAACATATGTCCACACAAAAACATGTACATGAGTGTTTTGGCATTATTCAGAATAGCCAAAAAATAGAAATAACCCAAATGTGCATCAATTGATAAATTGGTAAATAAAATGGAACATATCCATATAATGGAATATTAAACTAGCAATAAAAAAAGGAATTAAGCAGCAATACATCCTGCAACACAGATGAACCTTCTTGTAAATACCAAGCTAAGTAAAACAAGCCAGACACAAAAGACCACACGGTATATGAGTCCGTTTGTATACAATGACCTGAATCAGCAAATACATATAGAGGCAGAAAGTAGATCAGTGGTTTAGTAAGGTTGAGGGAGTTGGGAGGAAATAGAGTGTTGAAAATGTTGCAAAATTGAATGGTGATGGCTGCACCACTGTGAATATAATAAAAAACCACTGAACTATACACTTCAACTGAGTGAATTATATCTCATAAAGCTGAAGGATGTAAGTTTTTTACAACTTAAACCTTTTACCTAATTTCTATTAATCTTAATTTCACAATGAAAAAAAAAAAAGCTTGCTCAAATTTGAAATCAGGCACTCTGGGAAGCCAAGGCAGGTGGATTGCCTGAGCCCACAGGTTTGAGACCAGTCTGAGCAAGAGCGAGACCCCGTCTCTAAAAATAGCCAGGTGGTGTGGTTGGCGCCTGTAATCCCAGGCACTTGGGAGGCTGAGGCAAGAGAATTACTTGAGGCCAAGAGTTTGAGGTTGCTGTGAGCTGTGACACCATGACACTCTACCAAGGGTAACAAAATGAGACTGTCTCAAAAAAATTAATTAATTAATTTGAAATCGGGAATACAAACACTTTCATGTACATATCCAAAACAATGTTGACTTTTCGGAAACTTAAATAAATTAAACTCTTTTAGGGGGAGGACAAAGTCTCACTCTGTTGCCTGGCCAGAATGCAGTGGCACCACTGTAGCTCACAGAAAGCCCATGCTCCTAGGTTCAAGCAAGTGATCCTCCTACCTCAGCCTCCCACTGCAACTACAGGTACAGGCCACCACTCCTGGCTAATTTTACTTTTCTGTTTTTTCTATTCTGCTCAGTCTGGTCTTGAACTTCTGAGCTCAAGCAATCCTTCTACCTCCACCTTCTGCAGTGCTAGGACTAGGCACAAGTCACCGCACCTGGCCTAAACTCTATCTTAACTGATAGCCTCACAAAATTATACTGTTCTTTACTCAGATTTCAAAATACCTTGTAACGTGCTAGTAAATTTACTTGTCAGTATATATAAGCTCCATTTTCTTTCTTCCATTCTAGCTGCATAGTCCTATAGAGACATTACCATGTACCATGGCAAAGAAATACAAATGAAGTAATGCATTTGCTAGGAACAATTCTTTTCTTTTCTTTTCTTTTCTTTTTTTTTTTTTTTTTTGAGACAGAGTCTCACTATGTTGCCCTCGGTAGAGTGCTGTAGCGTCACAGCTCACAGCAATCTCAAACCCTTGGGCTTAGGCGATTCTCTTGCCTCAGCCACCCAAGTAGCTGGGACTACAGGCGCCCACCACAACACCTAGCTACACCTTTGTTGTAGCTGTCATTATTGTTTGGCAAGCCTGGGCTGGATTCAAACCCACCAGCTCCAGCTATGTGGCTGGCGCCCTAGCCACTTCAGGTATAGGCGCCGAGTCTGGGGATGGTTTCTAACGAATTCAAACACAGCAATATCAGACAGGCATGAATTGCTAAACTAATTGATGGCCATGCTGAATCTACACACATCAAATTTTTAGCATTTTTAGAAAACATGCTAAAGACCTAGGGGAACATTCTTTCAAAGTCTTACAACCTAAAGATGTACTGGGATTTTTTGTAAAGCTTTTCTTTACACATGCATATGCCATAAAGTCTTGTTTCTCCAAGTGTGGTCTATGGACAAGCAGCAGCAGCAGCAGCAGCATCTCCTGGGAGCTTGTCAGAAAATGCACATCCGAAGGCCCCACCCCAGGCCAAAATCAGCCAGAATCATCCTTTTCACAAACCCCCCAGCGGACATGTGTGCACATTAAAATTTGAAAAGTACTGTCATAAAATACTCTGCCCCTTTTTTTCTTCATTCATAGAGCTCTAGCTTGCAAAAGACTAATGTTTTTAATACTTGACATGCATACAGCTCTGGTCCAGGGCCAGCTTGTCCTCAGATCCGTTCTTTGTTCTGCTCTATTCCAAACTGTGAAGGGGGTGACCCCTGCAGGCCAGTGTTCCCAGGCAGGAGGGGAACAGAACTCCTATGTCTGTTACAGCAGCTGTGCCCTCTCAAAGCTCAGCCCCCACCAGACAGAGCCCCTGTAGCTCCACTTTCTGGTGGGTGATGGCTGCCCCTGGAACCTGACAAGGCCTCTCCTATCAATGCTTTTGCCCTGCAGCTCAGGGTGGCAAGTGCTTTCCTTCTTGCTATTACATCTCCAGCTTGCCTTCTCAGTTCTTTCCATCACCTGTGCGACCACTTCCCTACATTAAATTTCTCTGTTTTAAATACTTAAAATGAGTTCTGTTTTTCTTTTTGGACCCAGAATGGTAACTCATATGTCACTCTGGATATTTCTATTATGTGCCATATAAATCAAAATTATGGATGGCTTATCTGCTAAAAAAAATAAAAATAAATAAATAAAAAAGGTGGAACAGAGCTACTGCATACTCTTTAAACCTCAAATTTCCCACATTCTGACAAATCTCTAACAACCCAAAAGAAAATCAGCCTAAGCTATCTATATAGCAGATATGACCGTATTCAGAAACTCAAGTCCTCAGGGTGTATTTTTAACACTCCACTCATCACTCCTCCTCAACCAGAACAGCTGGTACAGCAGCTATTGTTTTAGGAGAAAAAATAAAGGAAGAAAGCAAAACACCTCCTAAAGAACAAATTTGGACTAACACTGGAATCTCAGAGGAATCAAATCTCTCTCAACACCATCTTGATCTTAATCACACTTGTAAATCACATGATCCACCCAACACCCAGGCTGCACCTTGTTTGAGCAACAGGAGAGAACAGCTCCTATCTGCTGTTTAGAGCTACTTGGAGACTTCCCAAAGCACAACAGATCCACCCCTCCCAGGCTCCTAATCCCCGGTGGTTCCTTCCTGTCCTAGACCTAAAAGCCAACCCTTCAAATGAGCTAGGCCTTCAAAACCCAGCCCAAACTTACCTTTCCAGCCTTTGTTGTTTTTTTGTTTTTTTTTTTTGAGACAGTCTCACCCCTGGGTAGTGTGCCTTGGTGTCATAGCTCACAGCAACCTCAAACTCTCGGGCTCAAGCAATCCTCTTGCCTCAGCCTCGTAAGTGGCTGGGACTCCAGGTGTGCACCCAATTCACAGCTAATTTTTCTATTTCAAGTAGAGATGAGGGTCTCGCTCTTGCTCTGATTGGTCTCAGCCTCCTAAAGTGCTAGGGCGTGGGCCTCTGCACTCAGCCCCTTTCCAGCCTTTAATTCCACTCAAGCTGATGTACCTTGTGGCTCAACTTTTGAGCATTCCCAGGTGTGCCCAAATCTTTAGCCCGGCAGACTATCGCTCAAGATCCTACCTGAAAGGGAATGTCTCCATCTTTTTGTTTTGTTTTTTTGTTTGTTTTGTTTTGTTTTGTTTTAGAGACAGAGTCTCACTTTGTTGCCCTCAGTAGAGTGCCCTGGCATGACAGCTCGCAGCAACCTCCAGCTCCTGGGCTTAGGCAATTCGGGCTTAGGCAATTCTCTAGCCTCAGCCTCCCAAGTAGCTAGGACCACAATGCCTGACTATTTCTTTCTCTTTTTTTTTGTTTTTTTAATTGCAATTTGGCCAGGGCCAGGTCTGAACCCACCACCCTTGGTATATGGGGTTGGTGCCCTACTTACTGAGCCACAGGCGCCACCCAGGAATGTCTTCATCTTTACCACTACAGGGCAATTCTCTGTTCCCTGAGCTAGCACAGCACTTGCTATGATGTAATGTCACCTGCACCAGTGTCCATTTCCCCACTAGCCTGAGAAACTGTGTGTGGAAAAATTGTCTTCCACCTTGGTTGGGATCCTGCCCATGGTTCATATCCAGATCCACATTTACAACCTATGACACCTGGGACAAGCTGCATAACTTATTCCAATTTCCAGTTCCATAAAAGGGCAATGGTAACATCCAATTCATAGGGTTATATCACCAGTACTCAATGAGCTAACCCAAGCCAAGTGCTACAAAACAACCCAAGAAAAGTGCCTGTGACATAGTATTTAAGAAATGTTACCTGCTATTGCTATCACTAATATTAGGATTATTACTGTTATACCTGGAACAAAGGAGGTGTTCAACACCTATTAGCTGAATAACTGGAGCACATTACAACAAACCTGTCCGAACATATTAGGACTAAGGTCTCCCGCCACTGGTAAAAGAAGCTGACAGAAGAGAAAGCAAGAAATGGCTCCCATGGGGAAGGGACCAACCGAGCCTGACCGGCCCTGGAGGAAAAACGCACTGCAGCAGGAGGAGAACGTCGTGCCAGCTGGCGGGGCTGCCCCACGGACACAACCTACTCTCGGCCACCTGTGCAGCCACCTGCCCGAGGAAGCCGTGTTCTAACGGGGAGGGCTCCCCTATAGCAAAAACCATAAGCAGTTTTCAGCTCTCACCACAATGTGAAAACAAAGGGTGCAACTTTCCTCCTGCAGAAAGAACATGCGTCTTTCTGAATCTAATATTTAGCGTCTGGAGTTCTCCAAAAGAGCTGGGTGCCAAGCGGGTGCGCGGTCCCCCCTCGCCCGAGGAGAGAGGGGCAGACGGACACTGACTGGGACCAAAGGGTGAAAAGATGAAGCCCCGCACCCGGGCACCGCAAGTAAGTCTTCAGAGTACCCGGCGGCGAATAACCTGGCGGCCACTCCTCTCCAGAAATGCAGAACTGGGGGCCCGGTGAGGGCGCGCAGCCTGCTGGACGCAGCCGGGATCCCCAAGTCTGACCCGCTCGGCGGGACCAGTCGCAGGCCCCCGCTCCGGGCTTGCCCTTCCTCCCAATCCCCGCAGCGCAGCGCGGCGCGCGCCCCTCGCCCCAGTGCGCGGTCCCCGCAGAGGGGCCCTCAGCGGCGCCCACCTGCGCGCCCCCAGCCGGCCCCGCCGCCCGCCTGCCGTCGGCCCGAGGGCGTCGCGCTCGGTCCGGGACGCCGGCCCGTTACCGCAGCGGAGCGCGCTCGGCCGGGCAGCGGCGCCCGCGGGACCCCGGGCCGGGCCGGGCCTGAGCGGCCGCTTCGGCACGACCACGGGCCTCGGCCGGCGCTGTCGCGGCGTAAGGGGCGCGCGCCTGGGCCACCGCGCCGCGGACATACCTTCTGACGGATCTGGCCCGACGTGGACACTTTGCGGATGAGCTTCTGCGGGGAGCCGGGCTCCGCCTCTGGTTCGCTGTCGGACGACTCCTCCGGCGGCGGCGGCGGAGGCGGTTGCGGCGGACCCGGCGGAGGGGCGCCCGCCGCCGCCGCCATGCTGCCGGGCCAGCGCGCGCACCGCGGGCGGGGGCGGGGCGGGGCGAGCCCGGGGGCGGGGTGGGGGTGGGGTGAGGGCGGGGCGGGCCCGGCGGGGGCGGGGCGGGAACAGGGCGGCCTCCTGCTTTGCCCCCCCCCGCCGCGCCCCCTGTCGGCCATGCGCGCAGTCGCACACGGCGTCCCACAGAGTCCCTCCTCCCCCGCCCCGGCTAGAGGTGTGTGGCTGGAGGTAGGAATCCATCACCCCGTCCCCTGGTTTGGCTTTGGTTTTTCTTCCAGGCACCCAACTTGTGGTTTTTTGCTTCTATGTTTACTCGTTTTTAAATCTTTAATCTTCCCCATTAGAATTAAGTGACCTCCAGGCCAGGAGAGTACCTCCCCAAGCTGTGTGTCTGCAGCATCTGCAGTTTGAGGACTGGTGGACTTGTGCAGAAGTGCGGGAAAGAAAGAAGAAAATGCTTGGACAGGCCTCCGGGATGCACAATTCCATCTGGGAAGGCGTCCTGGAGAGAAAGGCACCAGATAGATGGATGATGAGAACAGGAATTATCCTTAGGGAGGGAACCGTGTTCTGGGGAGAGACCGGGTTCGTGCAGAGGCCTGGAGACCAGAGAGAACAGGAGTCTGGAAAGAAGAAAGGGAAGTTGAGCTTGGAAGAAAATGGCAGTCAGAGGCGGGCCTGTGGCTCAAAGGAGTGGGGCGCTAGCCCCATATACCACCGGAGGTGATGGGTTCAAACCCAGCCCCGGCCAAAAAAAATGGCAGTCAGATTGGAGCCTGGGGGTGGGCAGGTCACACAGGGCTTTGTGAACCAGGTAAGGGGTTGGCCTTTTATGCTGAGCCTGAGGACAACAGGAAGCTCTTAAGGGCCAGACTGGATCACAAAGCTGGGGCCTATGATCCAGGCCCTGAAGTAATGGGGCAGGTGGACTGCTGGATTACTTGCAAGAGCTAAGAGACAGAGACATGGAGACGTGGGCTAGACTAGGGAGAGGAGGGATCAGCCACTTGAGGAGGTGACTGGGATAAGCCCAGGTCTTCCAGGGGTAGTGCTGGATAGTGGATGTGGCGTCCAGCCCTCCACTGGCCAGAAGAGGAGGAAGTGTATTGGAGATAAGGTCAGTTGAGTCTGAGGTTCCTGTAGAGATATGCAGGAAGAAGAGGAGGAGGAACAGCTGTCTACCTCACTGCCCTGCTATGAAGAGCAAATCAGGAGGGGGCTGCCCACATGTCTCCTCCTGAGCACTGGAGACCCAGTGGCTGCTAGCCAGCCTGCCAGTGAGTTTGCTGTGGCCCCCACAACACTGGCCAAGGCTTCAGGAGGCAAGACAAGTGAACACCACCAAGCCACCCCAAGCATCTGGCATGGGGATGTGGCTGGGGAATGGCCTCATTGCCAGGACAGAGGAGGGCAGGGCATAACGCAGGAACATTCCGGGACAAGCCAAAGGCCCCCTGTGGATCAGGCTGCACTGCCCTTGCTGTAGCCACTAGCCACATGTGGCAACTTAAATTTAGATTTCAATTAATTAAAATTCAGTTACTCGGCCACATGAGCCACATTGCAAGTGCTCAGTAGCCACATGTGGCTTAGTAGCTACCACACTGGGCAGCAAAAATCTGGAACACTTCCATCACGCAGGAATTTCTGCAGCACACAAGACAGTGACAGCTCCAACCACCGAGCACCAGGCACATGCCGGACACTTGACCTGCAGTACTAGTCCTCATACAACCACACAGAGCAGGCATGGTAGTCTCATCCTGGAGATGAAGCCCCTGAAACCTGAATTCCAATACTTCTCCCACTGTGTGGCAGGGAGGCAGGATTTGAACCTGGACCACGTGATTCCCCAGTTCATGGCACTTCGGGGTTAGCTCACCCAGGAGGAGCTTGTAGTAAGAGGAGAGAGGGACACTGCCGTGGGCTGATGTGTCCTATCATAATTTACGTGTTGAAGTCCTAACCCCCAGTACCTCAGAATGAGACTGTATTTGGAGTTAGGATCTTTACAAAGGTAATTAAGTTAAAATGAGGTCATGAGGACACAGAGGGAAATCGTATAGCCAAGGAGAGGCCTCAAAAGGAAACATCCAGCTGGGCACCAGTGGCTCCCGCCTGTAATCCTAGCACTCTAGGAGACCGAGGTGGGTGGATTGCTTGAGCTCAGGAGTTCAAGACTAGCCTGAGCAAAAGCGAGACTCCATCTCTACTAAACATACAAAGAGTAGCCAGGCATTGTGGCAGGTGCCTGTAGTCCCAGCTAGTTGGGAGGCTGAGGCAAGAGGATCTCTGGAGCCCAAGAGTTTGAGGTTGCTGTGAGCTATGATGCCTACCCAGGGTGACAGAGTAGGGACTCTGTCTCAAAAAAAAAAAAAAAAGAAAGAAAGAAAAGAAAAAAAGAAGAAGGCACCTTCCCTGCACTGCCAATACCCTGGGCTGAGACTTCAGCCTCCAGAACTGTGAGGCAATAAATTCCTGTTTAAGCCTCCCAGTCTGTAGCACACAGATCAGTACAAAGACCTTCCTGCCTCCCTTCAGAATTAGGTCTTTTGCATCAATTAATTACAATTTAGTGTGATTCATAACTGCAAAAAGATAGGGGTGGATGAAGGGGAGGAGAGGAAGTGTTAACGCCTCTGCCTCCAGGGGAGCAGGGTGACCTGAGTAGAGTTTGGGTTGGAATGGAAAGGAAAGGAGTTTTCCTGGACACAAAAAGGAGGAGACTACTAGGTGAGCTGAGAGGGTGACAGGGGATTTGGGTGAGCCAATGGCAAGGTGAGTGCGGGAGTTAGGTCGTGAGTAGCGGCAGCTGGATCCAAGGCAGTCTCGGTGTCACACTCCCCAGAACCACTGAAGAGTTTTTGGAAAGTAGAGGAACTCGGCTATCTGGGCAAAGAGGGATCCAGAGGAGAAAAGACTAGAACAGGTGTGGCATGTGCCTGAGCAGTGCTGATTTGGGCCAGGACTACGATGTCAGTCATGGAGATTGAGGTGACAGCTGTGGGACACAGCAGGAGAGGGAAAAAAGGGGACCGGCACCTTCTAGTCAATAGCTCAGAGAGTTAGGAAGAGTCAGGGTCCTGGAGGATGACCCATCACCAAGCAAAAGCAGAACTAGAAATGAAGAAGACGTGCCTGTGTACTGCTGCCTGCACCTGTTAGAAGCTCAGGGCACGTCTAGGTTCACCATTTTAGAGGCAAAGTGGCAAGGACATGAACGTGAGTGCGAGTGCCAGCTGGGAGGCAGAAGAAAAGGACACGTGCAGTCCCAAGAAAGTCGTAGGGACAGTCATCCAGGAGGAGCCCAGGGGATACGATGACTAAACGTCACTGGACTCCTAGATGGGACCCCAGAACAGATAAAGGATGTTGGGTGGAAAGTGAGGGAGCCAGAATAAAGCATGGGTTGTATCTTAATAATAATGTGTCAGTACTGATTCATACCATGAATAATGGGAGTCTGGGTATAGGGGCCGCTCTGTCCTGTCTATGCAACTTTTCTGTAAATCTAAAAATATCAAAATAAAAAGTGTACATCAAAAAGGAGTATTAGGCTTGGTAAAGTTATATTATGTTGTTAAAACAGAAAAACATAACTCTGCACAAATTGTCTTTGAGGAGCGGAGAAACCCTTTGTTCCCTGGTGAATGCACAATGCTGTCCCCACCCCCAGATCAGCCCGACTGTGACTGTGTCGCCCTGACAGAGCACATTCCCTCCAGCGCCTCTTTATTGAGTGAGTCACGCTGTGAATCATCTCTAATGACAAGGCTGCTCCCTGAGTTCACCCCACCTTAAGGGCACATCAAGGTGGCAGTAATAACACACTTCACATCCAATCTAATCCTTCCCTGTGACACATCTGTGAAGAGGAACTGCTTCACGTTGTGATATATAAATAGGACACTTGAAAATATGGGAATAATCCTATTTTACTCAGCGCTAGGGTTATGACTGACATTTGGAGTCGGACATTTCTTCACTGCATGTGACATATAGTTTCCTTCATCCCTGGGCATTGTGACAACCAAAAACTGTCCCCACACATTTCCAAACATGCCAACTTGCCCCCCCTTCCTCACTCCCTACAGATCAAAAAGTTGAACTGTTCATGTCTGTGAGATTAAACTGCTAGTAAAATAAAAAATACATATAGGAGTGGGCAGCACCTGTGGCTCGGTGAGTAGAGCACCGGCCCCATATACCAAAGGTGACAGGTTCAAACCCAGCCCCCACCAAACTGCAACAAAAAAAATAGCTAGGTGTTGTGGTGGGCGCCTGTAGTCCCAGCTATTTGGGAGGCTGAGGCAAGAGAATCTCCTGAGCCCAAGAGCTGGAGGTTGCTGTGAGCTGTGACATCACGGCATTCTACCGAGGGTGACAGAGTGAGACTCTGTCTCTAAAAAAAAAAAAAAAAATAGTAGGAAAACACCTAAAAAGCAGTTTGCTACATATGTGCTAAAATCACACTGAACTGAATATGCACACGAGTATAACTGGGTAGACCTGAATCAGATGGGTGGACTACCCCAATGTCAATGCCCTGATGGTGACAGTGTACTCCAGCTTTACAAGATGTTACCACTGGGGTACCATCTGAGATTGCTCTGTATTATTCCTGACAAATGCATGCAAATGTGCAATTATCTCAACAAAAATTTCAACTATAAAAAGAACTTAAGGGCATCTGTTGTTGAATCATAAATGCTAATCCCCCCACCTGCCAAATTCTCATACCCCATTCGGCACCAAACATGGTCTGTTTATAGACTCAGTAAAACCAGCATTCAAGTTTTGACTCTCACTAACTGTGTGGCCTTCCATAAAGTACATGACCTCTCTGAACTGCAATCTTTCCATCTAACAAATGGGAATGAGTGCCGACTTACGAGTTTTGTTGGAATGATTATATGTCATATATGCTCAATAAATGGCAGGGATCCTACTTCTCCAGCCCTTTGGCTGCTGATCACAGAACTTTGTCCCCAGTTTTCAGCCACTACTTCCTCTGTGTAACACCTTCAACTCCTTTGTACCCTGTTTCTTATTTTGCACCTGCAACCCCCTCACCCCCCCCCCAAATCCCAGGTCGCACATTCAACCTGCTCCTATGACACTGCCTCCTGACACTGGGGTCTACACACCAGTAGAGACAACACCACAAATGTGCAAACAGAGCTGAGCTGAAGTTCCACATCCTGCTCAGGGCAGCGGGCTGCTTGATTCCTGTCCCCCGTGCCTCCCCATAGCAGCCAGCTACAGCCTACAAACCAGCTGGCACCTAGAGGTCTGTATCAGGACATTTGGACACTGAAATAACTTAGAGGACAAGGGCTGTTCTGACTTCTGGTCTCCAAGGACTGGCTTTCCAGCCCCTCCCCCCGGCTCCCACCCATGCATTCCCAAAGGGTCAAGCAAAGCAGGATCCAACAGGTTGGTCCTATCACCAGGTGCTGTGAGCAGAATCCCAGGCCCTGCCTTGCCCAAGCACTCCAGGGAACTAGCCACAGCAGGCTGTGCACCATGGCAGAGAGCAGGCAAAGGGCTCAGCATGACAGGGGTTCTCCAGTGGAGCGTGCCACCCTGGCCTGGCATGAGAGACTGTGTCTGACCCTGCCATCATACAGACTAAAGTATGATGATGATGATTCCCCATCCCTGCCAACAACAGGATGCCCCAAAGCCAACACGCAGGTCCACATTTCACTTTGTCTATGTGGAATTCCATCCAAGGTTCCCTAGTGGAGCCTCCTCATCTAAATTCCAGTCCCCAGGCTCCAACCCAGCCTGGAATCCTGCTGAACAAGCCCAGATGCTGGCAGCTGCCATGAGCATGCACCCATGCGCTGCCCAGCCCTCTGCTGCTATGTTCAGTCCCAGAAGCCTGATCCAAGAGTATATCCCACCCCAAATGCCCGCCATTCATTCTCTGCCTTCTGTGGGTGTGTTGGAGGAAAAATCACCAACCCCTTCTTCTGTCCTGTAAAAGAATGGACCAGTGCCTTACACATCCCGAGCCCTTGCATGAGCACTGTTCAGTCTCTGTGCCAGCAGCAGCAGGCCCCAGGCTGGGGGTACTGCAGGCCAGGAAAGGACCTTTTGAAAAGGGCCCTGTGGCACCTCCATTATCCCTTCTCCACCTGCAGCTACACCTTGCCCCCCCGCAACAGAGAGCATCCTGTCCATGTCCTATCTCAGTGAAGCACACCCCAACCCAGAGGCCCACTTGGCCGACAGTGAACCCCTTTTTCCAGGCTGGGTTCTGAGGGCAGTTGCTCCACCTGGCTGCTGAGAATCTGAACCAATCAGATTCTCCTTCCCTGCAACTGCCAAGTGGGATGGACCTCAAGACGCAGATGCTGGCAGTGCCCCAGGAATGGTGGCCCAGAAAGGGGGTCCCTGAGCTTCTGAGCTGAGACCCTAGGACTCCTCCGAGTTCTGCCCACCCCAGATATGGCACTTCCTTCACTCAGCTCTCTGGCCACTCCAGGGTTCTTCCTTTGCCCCTGTTAAACCAAAACTAATTTCATGTCTTGTACAACTCAGAGCTCAAAGAGGGACTTAGATCCAAAATCAGGAATAAAGAGGATTTTTGCCCATACTTGTTCTCTGCCCTGCTGATCTCAAGAGGCTCTTGAGGGCCCCTGAAGCTAGGACTGATCAGGTAATCAGAAACACCCCCCATGTGTTTGTAGAGAAACACCTTAGACTGGGCCCCCTGGGCAAGCCCCTGATGCATCATGGCCTCACTGAGTGAGCCCATTGGTTTCTGGTCACCTTCTCATCCTGATGGGCCAGTGCTGGACGTGGATGGCTGGCGTCCCCCTGTAGATGCTGCCCGTACCCCCAACTCCAGCGACCCCAAAGGCAGTAGCTTCTGTGTCAGTGGCATCAGCTTGTTGCCTCCCCAACAAGTCAGACTCATGATGGGGGAAAGGGGAAACCTTTATTTCTGGGAAAAAGACTCTTACTTTATTTAGCGTAACTCTACAGGGCCAGTTGCTGGTCAGCTTGTCGCACTGGTAACTAACTTCAGGACAGCCCGATGCGTCCAGAGCCGATATTGTCACTCATCATTGACGTCATCCTTGTCTTTTTTCCCTTGCTCAGTTTCTTCTGTATCTTTCAGATTTTGGCGAGCAAACTCCTCAAAAACTAAATTTTCATCCGGAAAGCTAAAAGGAAACAGACAACATTTTGATCATCGCACACTCTTTGAAGCTAAAGCTGAAACAAGATCCTTGATCTTCTTTTTGCAACCAAGGAAAGAGATCAAGGTCTCCCCCCGGATGGCACATGGGGGCACGCCATTTCCTCTCGGCTTTCGGTCTGAGTCTCACTTATAAGCACAAACAAGAGCGTAAGGAGGAACACACAGGCATGCAGACATGCACCGGGCGCTGTGTGCTCGTGAGGTCGGCACCAGGCAGCAAAAGGGCGGGGAGCAAGGGACGTGCCTCCTGAGCCGAGCACAGGGTGCACACGGAGACTCAAAGAGGGCTTTGGGCTAGAGGAGGAGGCTGCAGCCACAGTGAAAGCCGGGGCAGTGTTCATGTCGCTTACCTTTCCTTAGCTGGAAGCACAGAATAAGGAGGAGGTGGGAACAGGGAGAGAGAGACATTAGCATCTGTTAGTATAAATTCTGTATCATCCCTGTATCTGGGAAATTCCTACCTTGTTGAGGTGACTTTCTAGTTTGAAGGCTAATGTGGCCTAGATGCATTGTAATCCACGGTGAGCGTGGAACTCCTGCTTCTCACCCACTCCACTCCCTCTCTCCCTCAGTGGCCACAGCCCTCCTCTCCTCAAAGGAAAACTCCACAGTCCCCCTCCAGGACACTTCCCTCACATCCTCACCCCCTTGGATGGTGCTTCTTTGTTCAAAGTATTTCTCCCTAAGTGCCCGTCAGACACTGTCTAGATCAGAGTGGCCGAGATGCCATTAAGATGCACGCTCCTGGCACCTCCACCCTGATGGGGGTCCCGAGGGGTGAGACCTAGGACCTGATGGCTCACCAGCACCCCTAGGTTGAGATGTGCACTAAAGCTACTCTGTTTTCAACTCCTGTTAACATGTTGATCTCTTTTTGGTGGGTTGTCTGCATGTGTTTTGTGTCCCCAGATTAATTGCCGTTGGCTTGAGTGGTTTTGTTCTTTCTTAGCTTTCTGCCCACCTAGTAAAGCGCCTGCCATTTTGGGGTGAGCACAGTGGTGGCTTGATGGTGAGCCACTGCTTTTGTCTCTCATCCCAGCACTGTGAGTGAAGTGCTTATGAGGGTCACTAGACACCTAGAGAGGCTGGCTCATCAGAACATCCCCTGGGCAATAAACATTCTGAGTCCCACAGAGCTCAGCCATCAAATGACACAAAGTGGGCCCATCACCCTGAGGGAGACAAGAGGAAGAATCAAATCAAAGGGACTGGGTACAGGTGCTCTGGACAGGGAACAATAAAACTTGCCAGCATTTCATACACTTGGCCTCAGGCTCTGGTGGGGCTTAACTACAACTCAGGCTTCTGTTCAGAATTGCACCTGCCCAGTCTCGGGGAGCCAGGAACTAGGCAGGGAAGATATGAGATCTGTTGACTCATAAATCTCTAGAAATTACACTTTTGTGAGTGACCAAAGAGGGATTTGCTCTAACCCTTGCTCCCTCATGGTACAAAACACAAAAGATGATACTTTCACCTTAACATTGTGATATGTTTGACACAATGGCTATAGTCACTGGGATAGGAAAATGTATGTGGAAAAAGAATTCCACTTCTCCCAAATTAAGTCACAAAGTAAGTCTGTTCAAAGTTCCAGAAAACAACCTAACATACACTATGGCACCTCCTCAGGCGACCACCTTTTTAATGTCCCTGGAAGGAACCAGAAAGCATCTTAATCTCACAAAGTTAAAAAATAGTATTTTAATGATACAAGCATAAAAGAATTAAAAATGTATGGCTAGACCAGTGATTTTTCAACCAGTGTGCCACGAGAGGATCTTTAAACATTTTTAAAGATCATTAATTAAATTATTTGGGTTTTTTTGTTTGTTTGTTTTTGAGACAAAGTCTCACTTTATCGCCCTGGGTAGAGTGCCGTAGCATCACAGCTCACAGCAACCTCCAACTCCTGGGCTTAGGCGATTCTCTTGCCTCAGCCTCCCGAGTAGCTGGGACTACAGGTGCCTTCCACAAAATAACCTTCCGCTATTTTTCTGTTTTTGCAGTTTGGCCGAGGCCGGGTTTGAACCTACCACCCTCAGTATATGGGGCCAGCGCCCTACTCGATGAACCACATGTGCCATGCTAATTAAATTATTTGTGAAAGAAGGTCAAAGCACAGTAAATATATTCTTTTTTTTTGTACTCTTTTTCTTCTTAATATAATTTAAGTGTGCTGTGGAAGTTTAACGATAGGTTCAAGTGTGCCATAAAGTAAAAAAGGTTAAAAACACTGGGCTAGACTGTAGTTTTCTCCAGCGGAAAGTTTTGGCAAAGGGCATTGATGGTTTGAATCCAAAATATTTGGAAAAGAAACTTTCAGGCTATATACAGAGAGAGAGCTGAGCCATCAAATGACACTAAGTGGGCCCATCACCCTGACCCCAGACTCAGGATGTTTATTGCCCAGGGGATGTTTTGATGAGCCAGCCTCTCTAGGTGTCTAGTGACCCTCATATTTTATATATATATATATATATATATATATATATATATATATATATATTTTATTTATATATATATTTATTTTATATATTTATATATTTTTTTATTTATATATATTTTTATATATATATTTATTTTATATATATATTTATATATATATATATATATATATATATATATATATATTTTTTTTTTTTTTTTTTTTTTGCTTTTGTTGTACAGGGGTGGGTTTGAACCTGCCACCTCCGGCATATGGGGCCAGAGCCCTACTCCTTTAAGCCACAGGCACCACCCTCAGGCAAAATATTTTTGAGACAAAACATGAGAGTTCATTCTAATGTTTAAATAGCATTTCATTATCAACATAGAAAACCTATTTATAAAGTATGAGAAAAATAGACCCTGCTTGTTTTACTACTTTTACTTAAAATATCGCTTACTACTATACCTACGGAGAGTTCTCATTTAGACAGGTCCATTTTTCTTTCTTATTAACTCAGTTGCCTTAACACACAGTGGAGAATTTTTTCTCACAATTTCTGAGATTGTGCTTGTTATTTACCTTTTTAGAAAGAGATCAGATTCACACACCAGACAGTTGACCTCTTTACAGCATATGGTCAATAGCTTTTAGTTTGTACTAGAGTTGGACAACTACTGCTTTAACATCTACGCAGAAGCCATCGGCTTTACAATTTAAAAGAGCTGAGGTGTCAGGAACCCAGACTGACCCTCTTTTCTAGTATTTTCTGTATTCTCATCATAGCTGCCCATGTCAAATATATTTATCATCTTCTAAATACCTGTTAATGCTCCCAAATGAAGCATGAGGGCTTTCGTTCTCAAACGAAATACAAAAACCTCAAGCTCTCAAATTTATTTTCACCTAAATAATCTTCAAATCTAAATCCCTTTCTGTTGACAGCAGAGCAGCTACTTTTCAGTCACTCCTGATAAAACCTCACCAGATCGTCCCCTCTGGGACCAAGGAAGCTACATCTATGTCCCTACCCGAGCAGGGTGGGGTCAGCACTGAGCAGGTGAGGACTCTCACCCGGCCACGCTCACTCAGCGGTGAGGCCAAGAAAGACTAGCACTCAAGAATAAGTTTGCAAGTGGCGAGGAGCTAGAGAAAGCCAAGACAGGGCATGACTGACCTGGGTCCCCAGGCTGGGGATGCATGAGGCGGAATGGGACCTCAGTGGCCACTTCACTGGAAATAAAAGAAGAATGCAGATTAGTGAGAACAGCCGTATGCACAAGCACATGTACACCCACCACTACGAATCACACCGCAGAGCTGTGGCTGCAGAGAGTCGAAAAAATCCCCAGGCCCAAGCTCAAAGGCAGTTATTCAGTGGGATTCAAAACAAAACAAAACAAAAAGAAATCAGGAAGTGATCAGCTAGGAATTTTGAATGTCTTCCCTGGAATGTGGTCCAGAAACCTCAGTGACGCAGGACCGGGGAAGCTGGTATTTTTAGGTTCCTCTCACTTCCAGTTATTGGTTGCAGTGACATGATACAGTGGGTGAAGAAGTGGTGAAATCTAGAGAAAGGATAGTTTCTAAAAATATCCTTTGCCACAACATACACCTTTTTTTTTTTGTAGAGACAGATTCTCACTTTATCGCCCTCGGTAGAGTGCTGTGGCATCACACAGCTCACAGCAACCTCCAACTCCTGGGCTTGGCGATTCTCTTGCCTCAGCCTCCCCAGTAGCTGGGACTACAGGCGCCTGCCACAATGCCGGGCTATTTTTCTGTTTTGCAGTTCGGCTGAGGCCGGGTTTGAACCCACCACCTTCGGTACATGGGGCAGGTGCCCTACTCGATGAGCCACAGGCGCTGCCCAACATACACCATTTTTAATATGCTAGAATCTCTGAAGCTGGTGAGCTGGAGGCAGGACGCAGTTCCTTGCTACGGAACAGAACAGAAAGGAGCAGAACCACTGAATTCCAAAAGCTAAAGGGCCTAGGGGTGATGTGGAATTTAGGCAAAAGAAAGAGGGAAAGAAGTCAGGAAGGAGAGTGGAAGAGAATTCCTGAGATGGACAAATGGAAAGGTGAGAGGAGAAAGTGAATAAAAACAGGGTTACTCTTCCCTCCCCCGGGGCCTGTGGTCTTCTCCCCAGGGGTGGCCTCTGGCCCAGGAACCCCTGTGTACTATGAAGCCACCCTCGTTGACCCAGGTGCAGGCAGGTCTATCTAGGGAAGCAGGTGGAGCCTGGGCTCCAGGTGACGGAAGGAAATGAGAAGTGTTGGGGTGAAGGATCATATAGGGTCAATGCCTGTCTCAACCCTTCTGCTTCTCTGCACATCATTTGGAAGGTAGCCATCACTAGTGACAATAACCAAGAGATGGCAACAACCCAAATGTCCCCCAACAGATAAGTGGATGAACAAAATGTGGCATATCAATGCAATGGGACATAAGCCCTAAGGGACATAAAGCAATCACAAAAGGCCACATTTTAATATTGACAATTCCATTCACGTGCAATATCCAGACTAGGGAAACGGACAGAGACGAGGGCACACTAGTGACTGCCAGGGGCTGCAGGGGGGGAAATGGAATAACTACTTAACAGGTATCAGATTTCCTTTGAGGTGGTCACAATGTTCTAGAACTCAGTAGTGTTGACAGTTATATAACATTGTAGATGTACTTAATGCCACTGAATTGTTCACTTTAAAATAGTTAAAATGGTGAAATTTATATTATGTGTATTTTACACCACACACACGACGGCCACATGGAGTGTAACAGTTTTCTGAGTATGTGTTTGTGTGTGTGTTGTTGCCCAGGTATAAGCCTAGCTGTGGTCTCAAAGAAACATCCCAGCCTCACACCCATTAGTTAAAATTTTGGGGATGCTTTGGGAGGCAGGGGCATCATTTCAAAATAGCTCTGAGAATGATTCCCAGAAACCAGTTGTCACAGGTTACTGTTGTCTTTGATACCCTGACAATCAAGCAGAGAGGGAAGGCGCACAGGCTTACCTGGAGGTGAGCTCTCCAAGAAAGCTGCAAAACACAAAATAAATGGCTATGGTGAGTGTCCACAGTGGAAATGTGACTCATTTCCCATTATTCAGAGGTGGGACATAGCCAGTTCTTATGTCCTTCATTCCCTAACTGTCAAATTGTAGGATCTTTGCATCCTTTAATGTTCAACTTTATTCTTCCTCTCTACCCGTGATTTCATCTCCTTCTCAAGAGGATTAGTTACTAAGAGGAGTCACTTAGGTTCAAGCCCTGACATTCAACAGCAAGCCTCAGAGGGCACTGGGAAATGCCTGCTATTCACTTTTCTTCTGTTTTTTTTTTTGGAGACAGAGTCCCAAGCTGTCACCCTGGGTAGAGTTCTGTGATGTCACAGCTCACAGCAACCTCAAACTCTTGGGCTCAAGCGATTCTCTTGCCTCAGCCTCAGAAGTAGCTGGGACTACAGGTGCCCACCACAATGCCCGGCTATTTTTTTTGTTTGAGACAGAGCCTCAAGCTGTCACCCTGGATAGAGTGCCGTGGCATCACAGCTCACAGCAACCTCCAATTCCTGGGCTCAAGTGAGTCTCTTGCCTCTGCCTCCCAAGTAGCTGGGACTA
>CAUYRH010007823.1:0-31398 GCA_963574655.1 Perodicticus potto
ACATCTGTACCAGAATGTTTATTGCAGCCCAATTCATAATTGCTAAGTCATGGAAGAAGCCCAAGTGCCCATCAACCCATGAATGGATTAATAAGCTGTGGTACATGTATACCATGGAATACTATGCAGCCTTACAGAAAGATGGAGACTTTACCTCTTTCATGTTGACATGGATGGAGCTGGAATATATCCTTCTTAGCAAAGTATCTCAAGAATGGAAGAAAAAGTATCCAATGTACTCAGCCCTACTATGAAGCTAATTTAAAGGTTTCATATGAAGGCAATAACCCAACTATAGCACAAGAATATGGGAAGGGAGGGGAGGGGGGAGGTTGGGGTGGAGGGAAGGTAATTGGTGGGGCCACACCTATGGTGCATCTTAGAAGGGTACAGGTGAAACTTACTAAATGCAGGATACAAATGTCTTCATACAATAACTAAGAAAATGCCATGAAAGGTATGTTAAATACTTTGATGAAAACATTTCAGATTGTATATGAAACCCCTTGATTGCACTAATGTACGCAGCTATGATTTAATTAAAAAAAAAGTTATATGATCTATGAAAAGAATCCCCTTCCCATAATTCCCTGTGTAAAGGTTTTATCATCTTATGATACAGGGTGGCCATAAAGCTTGGGGCCATCCTGTATGTAACTTACTCTTAATTTGGGCTTACTTGGCACTGTTTATAGTCATCTGTGTTTTAATTAATTTATTTTTATTATAAATGGTCAAAACCACAAAAATCATAATGAACAATAAATCATCATGTTTACACAGTCCAGGAGACTGATTCTCAAGCAAAATGAAACAAAAAATTGCAGTCACCTGATTTTATTTTCCTTGAGTTAAATATTTTTAAGAGAATGATAACAAGTAATAAATATACTTGGCTTTACATAAAAAGGACAAATTCAAGGTTAATTTTTAGACTTGAGTCAGGCCTTTTAAAATTTGAGGAAAAAAATCCTTAAATGAGAGAGTAATTTATATATATATATTTTTTGCCTTATTTGTTGTAATTCTTTTTTTTTTTAATTGAATCATAGCTGTGTACAATAATTCAATCATGGGGTACAGTGTGCTGGCTTCAGATACAATCGGAGATATTTTCATCAACCTGATTGCGATAACGGTTGCTCAAGGCAACTGAAAACACACCTCATTTACGAAGGGCAAGAAACAGTCCTAAACTTAAAAGGCTAAAAATATCAAAAGTTCCTTTACCTTGTTTTGTTAATGCTTTTGATTAAACTAAAGGTCCAAGTTCATTCTTAATTCAGCCTTATAATTATCTGCAGTCATGAATATTGAGAAAATTGGCAATGGAAACACTTAACACTTGCGAATGTACTTTTCACACATGTAATCAGCTGTTTGCTTGCCTCCTCAGCCCCACTAGTAGGAGTTTATCAGGAAGCCTCCCCTGTAAATCACAATTGCTGGGATTACAGCTCCAGAACTCATTCTTCTTAAGAGCAATTTCTTCTGAGATTACCATACCAGACAAGATTTGTAGTTAATAGTCACTTAAAGGGTATTAGTATTATTTTTTGTTCCTACCTGTTCTTTCCCTGTCATTTAGATAAAATGCTCCCCCGTGCATTTAGACAGTCAGAGGTACAAAGCCCCAAGAGAAAAGAATTGCATTTTACTTTCAGCCCATGTGTGGTACGTGCACGGAAGCTTAATCAATCTTTAATGGGGATAATTCGGCACCTACATTCCATAAAGTTTGCTGCTGTTTCAAAGGTATTTTACCATCTTATAGTACCATGGGAGGCCAAGCAGCCGAACAGACAAAGCAGGGATTATTTTAATCCGACAGCCCCGGAAATGATTCCATATTATCCCATCTTACTGGCGGTACAGACCCAGAGTAAAATACATGACTTTTAGAACCTTGATTTTCTCATCCTGTAATAGTAACTACTTTAGAGGGGTTTTATAGGGATTGGGGCAGGGTTACAATAATAGCTAACATAGAATCTCAACAATGCAATAAAATGGACATTATTATTATCACTCCATTTTAAAAAAAAAGGAAATTGAGATAAACAGAACTTCATTAAGTTTCCCAAGTCACAAGTAAGTCATTTCAGAGCCTAGATTTGCACCCAGAAGGCCGTCGTGCAATCTACTGGCAACTGTCAACCATGGGGCTACTCTGCCCATTATTATGCTCAGTGCCCTTGACACAGTTTGAGGAAGCTACTGTCATGAAGAACTATCACAAGAAAAGTCCCACATAACCCTAACAAGACAAAGCCATGCAGTCCTCGCGAGGAAACACACATTTTCTGAACATGTTAAATAAATGTGATAGCTTTTCTTTTACCAATATGCTTTATTGTGGGTTGGTTTCTCAGTGAACCATCCAAGGGTGAAGGGGAAGCTTTGCCTTCGCCCCACAATCTCATTTCCACCACCAGTTTCACCTCCCAGTCTGCAGATTTAAAAACGGCCAGAGTTCATCACTCTCATGAGTCACTGAGCATCAACAAAATCATACTTACGGCTCAGCGCCCATAGCACAGGGGTTAAGGTGCCGGCACATACACCGAGGATGGCGGGTTTGAACCTGGCCTGGGGCCTGGTAAACAACTGCAACAAAAAAGTTGCTGGGCTTGTGGAGGGCGCCTGTAGTCCCAGCCACTTGGGAGGCTGAGGCAAGAGAATGGCTTAAGCCCAAGAGTTTGATGTTGCTGTGAGCTGTGACACCACAGCACTCTACCAAGAGTGACATAATGAGACTCTGTCTCAAAAACAAACAAACTAACTAACAAACAAAAAAAAACCCTATGTCTAAAACAGGTGATTTACTTTCCAAGTCCAGCAAAACTGAGAACTCTAGAACCTGAAAATCTTCTTTCTACAAATACATGGCTTCAAATACAAAATTCATACCTGACTCATTAAAAACTAGGAAATTCCTACGTGGCATAAGAAGCAGCTCAATACCGAGCTGGATTTTATTGGCCCATGTGGTCATATAAGGAGGGCCAAGCGTCCAGCACAGAGGAGGCTCCTTGAAGGGCTGCCTGCTAGTGTAAGTGTAGGAGAGAAACACACACACACACTCTCCCTCTAACATACACACACACGACATTCACCAGCACAGCAGATCAGGAGGGGATACTATTTCTGCCTGTGCTTGAGTGGGGAGAAAAAAAAAATTGCTCTTACAACAGTTTGAGGTTAATACTTATAACACCCGTGTGGCATGCTGCTTAACAGAGAAATTAATGCAAATTATGGATCGCAATATTCCCGAAACACCTGCAGAAGCAAATGCAGAACTGCTGGGAAGAAAAGACCTCACCCTTCACAGACACAGCTTCAGTGAGGGTAATAAGACCAGACACCAAAAGTACAAAACACACGAGTACTTTTGTACAAAATGAGGAAATATTCCACTGTGTGACTGTGTCAGCAAACACAGTAAAAGACGGATTTAGATTCCCCTGAACTTCAGACAATAGATAAAGTCATAAAGATAATAATGTAAAGTCTGTGTGTTCAAACTGTTAAAGACATAAAAACATTCGAAACCACAAGAAAAGAACAAGAAGGAAGAAAAGTACCAAAAGATATGAATAAGAGGACTCTCAGAAATTTAGAAGTTATTGAAATTTTAAACATTCAATGGATATACTTAACAAAGGATTAGACAAAGCTGAGAAATTAACTGATAACAGTGGAGAAGAGATAAGACTAAAGGCACAGGGCAGAGATAAAGAGAAGGAAGTTACAAAAGAAAGGGAAGAAATACAGAAAAGACAAAAGTCAACATACATCCAACAGGAAGTCCGGGAGAGAACAGGGAGAATGGGAAGGAAGGAATACTCAGGGAGATAAAGACTGAGTGTTTTCCAAAACTGATAAAGCACAAGGCTCCTCTGAGTCAATCCTCCACTGGACTCCAAGCGAGATAAACAAAAATAATTCACACCTGGGCACAATGCTTTGAAACACACCCCAAGGAAAATGGGATCTTAAAGGCAGTCAGAGAGGAAAAGACAGTATTTTAAAGTTAACTTCTTAACAAACTTCTGAATGGAAACCTCAGAGGCCCCCCAAACAATGGAATTCTGCCTTCAATATCTAGGAGAAATTTTTTGGAGAAAACCTAGAAATCTCCACCTAAGGGTCTGCCTCTGAGAGACCCATTCTAAGAGTGTACTAAAATATGTCCATCAAGGAGAAACAAATGAAACAAAAAAGGGAAGAACAGAAAGCAAGAAGCAAAAAGATAAGGTGAGCATAAATAAAGTGCTTCATTCTGGATATAAGAAGACTTAAGTCCCAAAGGAAGGTTCTTGTCCTCCCCTTTCTAAAGTTTTGCCAGGATACCAAGTATGTACCTTCCCCTGTAACACTGCTAATGAATAGAAGTTCAGCAGTTTATCTATGTAAAAAAATTTAGAATTTATGAATGAGAAAATTATAGAACCTGTCCAGCTAACATATGGGGGTACTCAAAGGAAGAGGAAGATGGTACATGTATCTGTATGAAGTGTATTCTTGCTGGCAACCACAGACATTTACATTTGAGTGGCAGCAGGCCTTCCCTTTCCTATTTGAACCACCCTCTCCTGAGGACTTACCTATGGTATTATTTCTAGAATATATGACATATTAAGACAAAAAAAGCAATGATCGGTGAGTGGCTACAAAGGAGATTTCCTTTTTTTCTTACATGCTCTTTGTACTTTTAAATTTGTAACATGTGTACATACTGCTTATTCAAAATATTAATAAAGTATTCAGTTACACTTAAAGCAAATTTAAACAAAAATGTAAAAAGTAATATTATTTGATATTTTTTGATTTGCTTCAAATGAAAAAATTGGAGGGGATAGCAATTCTAGAAATTCAAAGGCAAAATGCAAGTTAATGTACAAAGATGATGCATTGAAAAAAGTAATCAATATTTTTAAGGCAAAAGTGGAGATCTTTTCCAAATTCCCATATATCCCACTTGGCTTTTTTTCTTGGAGATCTGCTCTCTAACAGCTTGAATGCTATTTTTTCCACTTACATTAATTCCATGATGTGTCCTCATTTCCAATGTTAATTAGGTAGGCCTTACAATAAAAGAGTCTGAAGAATTTCCCCATCATAGTTGTTATCTATTATACATGACTGATACATAAAAAGAGTGAGACTTTTTTCCAATTAACCTAAAGGACTTGGAAGAATGACTTTGAGATTTGACACTGAGAACTCTTAACTACTCTTTGAATAATATAAAGACTTAGGTTTTCATAAAACATTAATTTTAGCATTAGAACTAATATAAGCAACTTTTAAGTAAACATAAGTAATGCAAAATTGCTAAATCAAATATTTTTAACTACTAGAGTATAGTAAAATCATACTTAAAACTGGTTTATGGGTGAATCAAGAAAACTAGAAATACCATTCTTAACCTTTCTTTTGTAACATTTTAGGGTATCTTCTGCTAACTCGAGGATGTCCAAAAGTCTCAAGCAGTCCTGTACGTAAAATTTTACTGACAACTGAACTTACAATTTATATACCAGGTATAATTTATCGAGTTCTTACAAATACCCAAGATGATGCTTATGTTTTACCTCTTTTAATATCCAGAACAGCCCATGTGGTAGTTACCACTATCAACTTCATTTTATTTTATACATATGCAAATTAAGGCATAGCCAAATAAAAAAACATGAAAAAGGCCACAGAGGCAGTCAGCAGGAGAGCTTGTACTCAGACCAATGTCCCCTCTTCAATCTTTGTGTTTTTGACCACTATGTGAGATTCTTTAAGGAGGACCCAAGTTTGGCCTCACATTAAGCAATTAAAGTTACACACCAATGGTGGGGAGGGGTTCGGGGACTGACCCCACTGAGGTCTTCTTTTCATATATTCTCTAGTTCTACACAAACAAATATACAAAAAATAAAAAAACATGGGAGGGAGGGGTGTTAGTCCCTGACTCCCTCCCTGGGATGTGCCTATTTAAAAGGGGTTAAGGATCACCAACATATGTCTAAGTGCCTAAGTCAACTCATGCAGGGATGGTCAGTTTTTGGTGAGAGGGTTGTTTCCCTTTTATTTTTTCATTTTCTAACAGGAAAAGTATTATTGGGATCTAAACCCTTAATTTACACAAAGTTTGTTAACACATTCATTCATCAAATGCAATTTAATCACTTTTATCATTAGAAACTAAACTTCAATATCAGATGTGTCTTGGCAAGTATGCACTTGCAGCCCTTCCCAGGCAGACCCTCCCTGCCCTGTGGGTATGTGCCCATGTTACCAAGGACCCCACGATCAGCTTCACATCTCTTCCCTTGAGAAATTCAGATCTGAAAAGTGAAAATTCAGATCTGAAAACAGATCTTACTGTTCATAAGACAGTAATCGGTGAGAAGCAGAGAGCTTCCTTCGTCCCAAATTTTCCTTATTACGATATAGTTTATTTAATGTTTTTTATATGGAGTTTGAATTTGCTTGGCTAGAGCACAATAAACTTAAAATAATACTAAGAAAAAGACCATCATTATTGGTGATGCAAATATAGCTAAGTTTTTCTTTCTGTTTTAGCTATTTTTATCAAGTTATTTCAAATTTTCTACTCCAATTATCCTTTTCTGCCACAAAAGGCTACACATTTTGGTAATGGATTTCCACTGTGAGTCACTTTGGTAAGAAAAGGTAAGCTATGTCAGAAATGATTTGAAATTTTTTTCTTGCTTCTAAATTATTTTTGGTTCTCTTATGTAAAGTAATATAAATGATGCAAGCTTCTGAAAATTATGTCTTAAAAAAACCCCAAGGTGTCTGTGTGCAGTGGCTCATGCCTATAATCTAGAACTCTGAGAGGCTGAAGAGGGCGGATGCTGGAGCCCAGGCGTTGGAGGAAATGAGCTATGATGACACCACTGCACTATAGCCGGGTGGGAGAACTGTTTTACCAAAAAAGTAATTATGACACTAAATTAACATATACCTTTTATAACAAAAAGGTGTTAGCTCAGCCATATCAGGAAAGTTAACAGTTTAACATTAATAATAAACGCTAACTGTATATGCTATTAGCAAAATAACTTTTTTGGCTTAAATAAAATGATTTTCTACTATCTATACTATAATAGTAATAATGTAAACTTTTAAAATTAACCAATGTCAACCCATTGGAAGTTGCTTTTGAAGTAACGTGATACTCTTGTATATGCCTCATGCTTCATTTTTGTCACTTTGAAACAAAAAATATTAAAAAGCTACCAGCACTTAGGAATGCAACTTAAATTTAAATTCATTTAACTACTCACTAAAAATAATGAAAATGTCATCTCATGTTTTGATCTATGGCTAAGAAATCCATTATTTAACACACAGAGGAAAAAAATCCTGAAGCATTTATCATCAAAATGTCTGATCTCCTTTTTGATATCACAATATTTTTTCAGCTTTGCCATTCATTATCAACTTTTTCCTAGCTATAAACATTTTAATTTGATTTAAGTCAGTAGTTGCTTATAGGGGACTGTCAAATATTTCAGAGTTATGCTTTAAATATTAGTGAAAGATTTACTTTTAGTATAATAAGACAGATTTGCATATTAATTAGATCGTCGCACACGTTTGCTGAGGTTTGGCAATTGTGTAATAAATACAGCATGGCAGTGGTAGAGCTGTAAACCTCGGCACACAGATTGCGAATACATTTTTTTTTTTGAGTTACGCAAGAAATAATCACCCTGCTAAATCCAAGTTAAACACCTGATGAAATATTGGTATGTTTAATTAAAAATGAAGTTACGTTGTACATGTGGGTGATTTTACACAAAGGCTAAAAACCAAATCCATCAGAAATTAATTTCACTTGGGAGAAAGCACACACATGGCCCTTTTGTGAAGTTGGTAAATGAATTCAACCATTCCTACTTAGACTCACATGATGCAGAGACAGATTAAACAAATGAGGGGAAGTTCAGGAGGGATCTTTTTAGCTAAAGGAAGAAGGGCTGGTAAATGTCATGCACATTAAGATCGTCTTTCAAAGAACAAGTAAATCCTATCAACTCTCTCTCAGTGAGTCCATTGTGAGGGCTCAACAGATGGCCCCCGGCGCCAGGGAGCAATCTCCTTCCTAAGCCACCGGGCAGTGTCCAGTTCCAGCAGGCCAGATTTAGGCCACTCCTGTATTTACACATCTTGACAATGTGGATGTTGAGAAAGAGAGAAACTGCCCCAGTCTTCACTGTTGAAGACGACAGGATTACGTGGCAGTTGAAGGCGGAGCCTGACAAAAAGCACAGACTTGATGAAGAATGATAATATGATGAATTCCCAAGCAAACAGCACAGCAGAGGGAAAAAGGAAAGAAGGGAGGGAAGGAAAGGGGAGGGGCAAGTGATGGGGAAGGAAAAGAAAGGAAAAGAGGAAAGAAGGAAGGAAGGAAAGAGAAACGCTGGACTAGAAATGAGAAGGCTTAACTTCCAGACTGCACACTTAGATCTGCACTAAGACCCTTATGTAAGTGCTGTCACCTGTCTGTGCCTTAACTACCGCACCTGCCACATGAGAGGACAGCACCAGAGACCCAGGAAGACATCTTCAAACTAACACTCAAAAGAGTCCAACAAATATGGAAACAACCCCATCATCTCTCATCATCTAATTGATCACCCATTTATGCATTTATTTACTAACCAAATATTTCTGGAACACCCCCTAAGATGCAGGCCTTCAACTTTGTCTCGAGGACACAGAGGTGAATAAGGTCCACCGTGTGCTCTGGTGAAGCTCAAGGCCTGGGGGCGAGAATGAGGTGACAAGGCAGAGGAACCACAGGGTAGTGTGAGTGGAAAGCAGGGCCAAATCTCAAAGGCCTTCCACCTAATACATCATGTTTAAAATGTGGCCTTTATCCGGAGGTTAAGGGGGACTCCAAAGTTTTCTTCCATATGGGGTGACACAATCAGATTGTGCTGTGATATTGTAGATATTTGAGTAAAGGGAGACAAACCTGGTGGTCCTGACCCACTGCAGGGTCCCCGCCAGAAGGAAAAGACATGTCCTTGCAAAGACAAGGAACCAGAAGAAGTTGACTAGATGTGAAAGAAGGTAAGAAAGAGATGACTCCCTGATGGTTGGAGCAGAAAACTTGGGAATAAAGCTGCTATTCACTGAAATAAAAGGTAGAAATAAAGAATCAGGTTTTGATGGAAGGGGAGAGGCACAAGTCAGATAGGAAAGTATGAATTCAGTTTGGGGTCTTGGGATTTCAGGCCCCCTAAGAAACATACCAGACACACCAGATAAAAAGCCTGAGTATGAGAAACCCCCTGTATTCAGCAGCTAGCTCTGACTTTAGGGGAAGAAAGTAATCACTCTGAACTTTGTATGTAAATAGACACAATAGCGACCTTGAAAGAGAGTTGTGAAGAGTAAGGTGATGTATACAGGGTACAAGTCACTAAGAAGTTAAGTCACTCACCAAGGCCACATGGCAAATAAATCGGAGAACTAGATTTGAGCCCACATCTGTTCTCAAAGCCCGTAGTGGCTACAGCCTGCTGCCACTTAGAATGAGTCTGGAATTATCTTCTTATAGACTGAAAGTTCAAGGATAATTAAATAGAGAGAGCTACATATTCTGCTGGGTTATTTAAAACTCCAGTCTTAAATATTACATTGCTAAAATTAATTTCATGCCATTCCAGATTTTCACGATCTCATGATTATTTTTTTCCTAGTGGAAGGATGATACTCAGGATTGGGCATGGCCACTACTCAGCCCAGATTTTCTGGGACTGTCCTTATTTCAAAATTCCACACCACTTTCCTCATACTTTTAAAATGTCCTTAAAAAATAAATATTTTTATATTTAGGTTCTGCACCTGAAGTAGCACAAAACTTCGTATTTGGGAAACCCTGTCCCCACAGGTGTTGAGACAGGAGGTCCACGGTGCACCTTGACGAAGCTGGATGTGCTGGTGGATTTCATGGGATAGAAATATTGAAGGACCATTGCATTAGTGATGCCTGATTTCGATCTACTAAATCCTAGGTCAAATACCAAGAATATGGATTTTTAACAAATTAACAAGGTCCACAAGTGATTTGCAAGCACAACAAATTTGGGAAGCTGCCGAGTTAAGAAATAATTCCCTTAAGAGTTCTGCATAGCAGAGATAGTCACTACGCATTTTCCATTTTGAAATCAATTAGTCACTGAAGTTTGGAAAATGCCACTTGGAGGTTCTTGTAGGAAGAGATGATTTAGTGATGCAAGCCCTTTTGCGAGCATCCCTCTGTGCACAGCGGCAGTATCTACTCAGTAAAATGTTCGCTCCCCAAATGGAGCAGAACGCTTTCTGTCTCACATTCTGATAAGTCAGTGTTTTTATTAAACCAGATGACTCTGCAAATGGAACAGAGGTAGAGAATGCACTACACTGAGATTTATGAAGAGCAATATGAGATGACAATTGTCTATCACCAGAGGCAGCAGTTGTCTCTTAGGGAAAATAACCAGACTCTCTGAAGTCACTTTCTACTGGAATCTACTTACCCAAAAGCAACCAAAACTGCTACTGACATTACTTCAATTAGAATCTAATACTCGAGACACGTGTTTTATTCCCATGGCCTGTTTTTCATTTGACAAAGTATTTTTACTTTGGGATCATGTTACCTATTGTCTCAAAAATTATTTTTAGTGTTTCTAGTATTAGTATGGACTTGGATGAGGAATAATTAGGGAGTAAGAAACTTTAAATACTTTCTAAAAAACAACAATGAATGAATACTGACTGGTTTAGATGTAAAATTATTAAAAATGTTCAACCATGGATGCAGGAGGTAGTGTGTTCTAGGCACTCAGTTGGCCATTAGCTTGAATTGTAAGCTTTAATATAGTCACATAGATTGCAGCAAAAAATGAGCTCCAAATGAGAAAGCTGAATTATGAAGTCATGAAGTCCTGGGTAATGCCACACATTCTTCTGAAAAAGTTCAATATGAACCTACTTATAATATATGCAAAACTGTTGTAGAGTGACTTTGGGGAATTTCCCAGTGAAGGTGCATTGCTGAAACGTCCCACTTCCTCCTTCCCAGCACTCCCTTATTAATAGCTCCATGCTTTGAGAGCTCACTTAAAACTTGAAACATTATTTTCCTCACGGATTGCTTTATGCATTGGCATAAAAATTCATTTTCTAGAAGATGAAATGATATTCTTACCCGTTTCACAGCTGGGTCCGGTGAAGCCTTGTGGGCAGGCACACACGTTAGCAGCAATACAGGCTCCTCCGTTCCTACAGCCATCTTTGCAAAATGCTAAAAAATTCAAATACGTGATTTTAGCACTTTAGAAGTAGGTAGTTTAATAAACTCCAAACCCAAAATGTCATCATTTTTTGAAGATATGGACATCAAATTATATGAGTTTTTATCATTTCAGATTCATATAACATTTTCCAAATATGTAACAAATTTCAACACAGTTTGCAAGAACAGTACCAATGTTAAAGGAATATTTCACCCATAAAACAAAATACTGACAATTTTTAACCAAAAAAAATACCTCACACAACAGAAAGTATATAAAAATTCAGATTGCATCCCATTATGACAATCCAACTTGAAAATAAACCTAAACAATGACAGCTATCCTACGCAGACAGATGACCAAGTAGAGAATAACAGGAAACAGGAAGTGACTGTCTTATAAGCCTCTGACCATTTTACACACCAGTCAAAGTGTGAAAATATTAGGAAAAAATGCCCCATTCTTCAAAAATTTCTAAGCAAGTCCTTTTGATCAATTAACCAATAGTAAGAAAAACTTTCTAGAGTGGTCTTCAAGGAGAGTCTCGCACTCCTGCTAAGGATGGTCAGGATTCAGGATCATGGACAAAAACATTGCATACGTAGCCTCTTGTCTGACTGGATTTAGGAACAAGAAGAAAAGTTTTTCTGTGAGTAGGAAAAGGAACTAAGGTTTGAAATGCTGTAAGGGTGATCTTTTGAGATGTGGTGCCTTTAAAGAAGCACAGAAAAAAAGGAGAGAAAAAAACAAGACAGGTGAGCAAAACAAGAAGTGAGACAAACAAGACAGATGAGAATGAGCTTCCTTAGAAGCTTCTACTTCGACTTCAGCCGATTCCTTGGCTCTGTGGGAGTAAGGGGCCCTTCCTCAGCTTTCCTGACACGGTCTGTCATGAATGAATTAGACCAGCTTGTTCCAGGCTTTGGGAAAAAAGGTTTTTCTCGAGATTTCTGTCATGTGCTTCCTCTAATTAGCTATGATATACTTTCTCAGAGTAGTAAAATGGAAATCTGAAATTCTGGTCCTAAGTTAAAAAGATGGTCCCCAAAAGGCCACTTAATGTCTTTGGTTCTATGTCCTAAGTCTGTCTTCATCCCAGGCAAAACAAAAACAATATAGCTCAGCAAGGACTTGCAAAGGGATTTAGAATTCAGAGGTCATAAGGAACAAAGAATATACCCAGGTTGCAGCCTGTTGATGCAGCACAGAGCTCAGTGATACAGATGCACCATCTACACTCCTTGTCACTCAGCCTTTTCCTCTTCCCATCTGAGATGCACACGGGAACCGGAGAGTCGCTATTCAGAAAATCTGTTGTCCTAACTTCCGAAGGAATTTACAGATCCTTGAAGTTTCACCTTCCTTCAAATATAAGAATTATCTGTCTACATCCACTCATGGTCATGAGTTCTTTTTCTTATAAACTCCACTCTTCATGTTAAATAGAAACCAGAATAAAGTAGAAATATGAGACAGAAAAGCTGTAAGGCTCTCAGATGGAACTTTTAGCCTAAACAAACTCTCAGGACCACATGCTTTGGAGAGGAGGTCCTAAGGGTTGAGTTGTGCACTGGTCCCCGCTTATCTATGGGGATATGTTCAAAGACCCCCCAGTGGATGCCTATAACCATATATAGGGGTATTGACATTTCCTATATGTACATGTCTATGATAAAGCTCAATTTACAAATTAGACATAGTAAGAGATTAACAACACTATTTAATAATAAAATGGAACAATTATAATAACATGCCAGCATCACTACTGTTGTGCTCTGAGGCCATTATTAAATAAAATATGTGTTCCTGGAAGACAAGTGCCGTGATAGCATGATAAGTGATCTGATAGCCAAGAAGGCTACAAAGTGACTAGCTGTAGCATGGACAGCATGAGTCTGCTTGACAAAAGGACAATTCACGCATGAGGTGGAATTTAAAGCTTATGAATTGCTTATTTGGGGAATTTTCCATTTAATAATTTCAGACCACGGTTGATCATGGGTAACCAAAAACATCAAAAGTGAAACTGCAGATGAGGAAAGACAACTGTATTATAATGTAGACTCTAAAAGTCTAGCTTTTATTAGGATTTGTCTGGTGTTGTCGTTGTCAAGCAAATATTTATGGGATTTGAACTCCAATATGCATAGGCTTCTTCACTAAGACCTACACTGAAGATTTCTATTGGAAAAAAAAATTTTTTTTTAAAGACAGAGTCTCTCTCTGTTGCTCAGGTTAATGTACCGTAGCATCAGCCTCACTCATAGCAACTTCAAACTTCTGGGCTTGAGCAATCCTCCTGCCTCAGCTTCCAGTGTAGCTAGGACTAGACCGTACCCCATTAATTTTTTAATTTTTAGTACAGACAGTGTTTCTCTCTTGCTCACACTGGTCTCAAACTCCTTAGCCCCAGGGATTAGCCCTCCAGAGTGCAAGAATTACAGGCGTTAGCCAATATGCCCAATTTCTATTGGGTTCTAAAAACCAGAATAATCCTCTGGCTCTTCAATGTCTGGCTCCAGAGTATTGTTGCACAGCAAACCTTTAACGGCCCATGCTCAGAGCAGCTGCATTAACAACCCTTCCTTGCTCTTTCCTACTCCAATATCTACAGTATCATAGCAAATTTAGTTCAGTGAACTCTGAGATAAAGGACACAGTATATTTAAGGGATGGGCAGTTTTGAAGCCTGAAATGCATAAATTAGACAAATCATATGACATAAGAAGGAATATAAACTTTATCATATGAGAGTTGGTAGAGTTTCCAAAATAGTCTTTATTCCCTTGTGAAATAGGAGATAAGATCATCTGATGAAGACAAAGAGGAAAGTGATGGGAAGTGAGTTAGTGGATAGTGATGACCTACAGTTGGATTATTCTCTGGTGGAAATGAAAATCTGAGCTCAACAGGGCATTTATATGAATTATCAATTGGCATTGACAAATCAGCTAAACTGGAAACTACAGAACAGAAAGCCAACGTGCACAGCCCATCAGTTTTTTACAGTAGTGCCCAACAGGTCACAAAGAGCAGAGAAGACAAATTTGACAGAAAATGGAGGTGTTTCACCATGGATTATGGTAATATGATAAATGAGTTGATGGTGCTGCCAGAAAAATGGCCATCATGATACACACATGTTTGGGCTCAAAAAGAAATATCTGAAGCTGGGAGATGGGTAAACTGGATGCAAAGACAGGTTCAAAGACATCAAAGATCCAGAGTCATAGAAGGAACAGAATGAACAAGCTGGGAAGAGAGTAACTTGGGATCAGGCAATCAAATGTTAAAGTTTAAGGTTTCAAAGTTCTAGACAAAAATGCCCGGGATGTGGCTCTGGGTATGGTTAGCTAGAAAGAAGTAGAGATGAGAATCACCAAGACCAACACCAAGGAACATGAGATCGAAGGCATTGGCCACTTAAACATGGAAGCAGCTGGGGAAGATGGCAAGACCCAACAGGAGAGCATGAGCCCAAGCTCTCAGTGATTCTGGGAAGTACCTAGAAGGCACATATTAGTGAAGAGACACAGCAGAAGGTAGAGATGGGTTGCATCGAGCTTAATAGAAAAGTGATTGGTATTCAAACCTTTTACCTTTGCATGTGGTTCCATTCCCCGTATAGCCTGGTTTGCAAACGCAGTTGTGTCCTCCGACGGTGTTAAAGCACAAAGCATTTTCATCACAGTTGTGCTGATTTGTGACACATTCATCATGTTCTGAAATGAGGAACACAAGTTCATTACTCAAAAATATATTTTCAAAGTCACTAGATTTTCAACTGCACCTGCATCTTGGTTATTGAATGCTAATTCTTTCAACCACCGACATAACAAATTATATATTAAAAAAGACCCCCGGTTTTGAAGTATTGTATACTCATGAAGCACATCTATAGTTTATACACCTACAAACATCAAATACAAAAGGATTTGGACAATGGTGGGAAGGAAGAGAAGGGGAGGGGAGGCAAGGATGGAGATTAATTCTCAGAAGTAGAATTGAAAATCATCTGTATACAGTCTCTGTAGTTAATATTTGAGGAGTAATTCTCATGAAATAAATCTGCCACCTAACTCTTCTGTACAGCGTATCAGTGGTGACAGGAAAGGATATGAAATCGTATTGCTTGTGAGTCACGACCTGCAGCATTATGGGGTTGAAGTTCTAGGAGTGAGGTGCCTGTGGTTAACACTGGAATTCATATTTGCAGGCATAAAGATATGTATACAAACTTTAGAGGGAATATTTAACCTTTTCAGTTCCTTTCCTTCATAAAGAAAGTATTACACATCTATTAAAAAACACAAACTTGCTTTTATAATATGTGCAAATACAAACTGTGAAATATGTTATCGGTATGATACTTCCTTTAACTGCCTGGAACTTGACACTTTTGAAAGTGCTGACTTACTTGAAACCCCAGCACGCTGTGAGAGAGGCGGAAATAATACCATTATTACCACTTTAAAGATGGGTCGATGGTGGCTCCGAATGTTTACATAGCCTGCCTAAGTTCACAAGAACATTAGGCAACTTCAGAGTTCTAGCTCAGCGCTCAGCAAAAGCATAAATATAAGGAATGAAATGAGAAAGCAAACATCTCACATCAAAATCAGGAACAGGAAAAAAACAAAAAACAAACAAAAAAAAATCAGGAAGAGGGGGAAATGAAATATGTTAGGAAATGGACGCAAATTAGTTTCAGCCATCTAAAATCCCTACGGGGCACTACTTACCATGTGGCTTCTTACACAAATATTATTTAGGCCTAAAAGTAAATATGTATGTTAATTACTTACATTGATGAAGCCATTAATTCTATATGATATAAACATGAAAGCCAGAAGAAATATTTGCTTTTCATCTCAAACTCTTTGTATTCCAGACATTATAATGGTAATATATGTAACATTGAAAAAATGATCTTCGGCATATGCAAAAAGTTGGACTAAAGTCACTTAATTCAACTACTAAAATAGAACGCCCTGCGGTTTTTTTTTTTTTTTAAAACAAAGATTAACTTTTGCTATAAAAGTTTATGTCTCATGCTATATAAGCACAAAGTCATGATAGGTTTAATTAGAGCTCTCTGATAAAATTCTTAGAGATTATTGCCAATAATCCTTCAGAGGTTAGGAAGATTTCAATCACTATGGTTTTAGAATTGCATCAGTGGATAATCTTATTTTCCAAATTCCTGATTGAATAACCCAAAATTATACAAAATTCCACCCTTATTATCTAGCATCAGAAAGTTTCACAGTTTTTTTATAATCCATAAATACTATGGTAGCTTAAAAAAATAGCTGGATTATACATTGGTCTCCTGATTGGGGCTACCCGTGTCCTACCACAAAACTTCAGAGGGCCCAGAATAGGCAGCCCACCTACCTCTGGGTTCTGCTGCCTGAAACATAATAAATCTAGATGCTGAAGTTTGTACCTGCTGCCAATTTTCTTCCCAGTGTAATTCAAAGTGCTGCAGCTAATCTATAAATCTCTGTAACGACAGCCATAGGGCCTTTGAGGATAGCTGCTGATTGATTTGATGCTGTTTTAATCCCTGCCCTGGTTGTCCCCTTAATTAGACCTTACTCGCTGGGAACAGGAAGGGCCTAACAATTTTCAGTTTAGCACCCAGTATGATAATGTTCAATAAACGTTAAATAATCACATAACCTGGAACTTGGTTTCCTCTCTTGTCATTCAACTCTTATGGTTACTGAAATGAGCACATGTGTTCCTAAGCAACTCAAAGGTAAAGACAGCTTTTAAATGAATCCAGGCCTTTATACATATTATTCATTGGACCCAAAGTGTCCTTCTCCAAGGTTCCCCTGGAAAACTCTTACCATTTTTAAAGATTACACTCAAATGTTTTAGGTGAAGATACCCGAGTCTCAACCTCCTACAGAGTTAGGGGCTACCATCTATTTCCCCAGCACGATATACAAGGCACTGTCATTCCATTTTATCGTAACTGTCTACTTCTCCTTGGTACTCCATTCTTGAACTCTACCATGGAGTTGTAAATTTTTCGACAAGAATTTTGCATTTTTCTTTGTATCTCATGTCAGCATTTAAAGACTGTTTCTTGAATAAATGATTAGATGATTGGGCAAATAACTGATGCAAGATAAAACTACTTCCTCTGCCATCATTCAAGCCAACCACAGTTTGTTCAGTCCTAGACTAGCTGCCAAGCAGAGAGCTATTAAAATCCCGAGCAGAGATTTACACTGATTTCACTACGCTGCTGAGATTCTGGATATATCAAGGATGTGTTAAGGTCGTAGGGCATATTTTGAAAACAGAAAATATTAATTCCTTTACACTCTTTATACCATCACTTAAAATTTTTTTCCCGATACTTAAAGTTGGTTATAGTTATAATTACCAACTAAACTGTGACCTTAGGAAAAGTCTTCTAAAATGCCTGTAATCTCACAGAAGAATTAACCTTAATTTGATATCCCTTAGTAAGACAGAATGTAAATGGAGCAATGAGCAAATATTCGGTAAAATCATCTCAACAAATAGTTAATTATTGCTGCCCCATATCCAGTTTTTATGGAATGTTAATTTCTTGCCCTTTGTCTGACTCACACATCCCTGAGGAGTCCACCATCAACTCACTAGTTCACCTCTCCATTTTTAATACTTCCACCCACATTTTCAAGACATAATAAGTGAAATAAAATAAGGAGGGAGATTCTCAGATAAAATTTAAATCAATACTATGTTACACCTTTGAGAAGAGCATGTCAAGGGTTTGAGAATGAATGAATTCCAAGGCTTATTTCACATATATTGAAAGGCAGACATTCAGATCTGAAGTTAGAACATCCAGACCATAAGACTCAATGCTCTCTCCATCCTCAGTAAAGATTTCAGTGTTCTTGTGTTATGACAATCTAAGTAACAGCTGGGATTAAACCAAAAGCACCCGTTTCTAACTCTTCTTCATCAAAAATACTAGCACACGGTTGGTCATGGCTCTAAACATAGATACCAACTAGCTCTGGTATTAACTATTATCTGATTATTAGAAATCAGAGAATAAGCTCCCTTACATTTAAAGCTAAATAAATCTTGGAGCAAGGAAGTCAACAGAAGAGATGTGAATTAGTCTGGAGAGGCTTATCATAACAGTATCAAACTGTAGGTCGGGTGTGATGGCACATCCTGAAATCCTAACACTTTGGGAGGCCGAGTAGAAGGATTGCCTGAGGCCAGGAGTTCGAAACCTGCCTGAGCAACACAGTGAGACCCAAACTCTATAAAAAAATAGAAAAATTAGCCAGGAATGGTGATGCATGCCTGTTGTCCCAAATACTCAGGAGGCTGAGGCAGGAGGATCACTTGAGCCCAGGAGTTTGAGGTTGCTGTGAGCTGTGATGCTACCACTACACTATAGGTAGGCAACAGAGGAGACCCTGCCTCAAACAAACAAACAAACACATTTAAAAAACTACATATTTACAGTAGTGATTTTTCAACTCATATGCCATGGCACACCAGTGTATCATGAGAAAATCTTAGATGTGCCACAAAAATTTCTAAAGATTGTTAATGAAGTTATTTTCAAAAGAATTTTGAAGCACAGTAAGTATATTCTTTTCTTTACTCTTTTTTTGTATCAACGTAATTTAAGCGTGCCATGGAAGTTTAACTATAGGTTCAAGTGTGCCGTGAAATAAAAAGGTTGAGAAACACTGATTTAGAGGGGTGATTTATCTCAAAAAATATAAGGCTGCTTAGTCATTTTCCTCTAATATTTCTGGAGAGGAGATTGCTTAACTTAAGATACTAATGGTTTTTTCAGAAGTTCAACCCTAAGCATCCTTCATAAGTGTCTCCACTAAAGTAAACACGAAGTGATCTGCCCTGGCTTGTCAACAGCATGAGAACAACCAGCCCACAGGGCTGCCGTACTAAGACCTCTTGTTTTATTCTAATAACAATGGCAAAAATAGACTCGGCGCCTATAGCTCAGCGGCTAGGGCACCAACTACAAACACCAGAGCTGGCAGGTTAGAATTCAGCCCAGGCCTGCCAAACAATGACAACTACAACAAAAAAATAGCCGGGCATTGTGGCAGGTGCCTGTAGTCACAGCTACTTGGGAGGATGAGGCAAGAGAATCACTTAAGCCCAAGAGTTTGAGGTTGCTGTGAGCTGTGACAACATGGCACTCTACTGAGGGCAACATAGTGAGACTCTATCTCAAAAAAAAAAAAAAGAAAGAAAGAAAAAGAAAAGAAAGCATGGCAAAAATAATAGACTATCTCTTTTCTGTCCAATTAAACTTTATGAACTTGTCCACAGCTTCTTAAGACTTTCACAAGATAATCTACTGTAATCTTTTCAAAATGAGGCCAAAGTGAGTTTAAAGAATGTTCTGTTTTACATCTCAATTTCTAGAGTGTTTCAAGTGTGTAAGAAAAAAGTGGAACTCCCTGCTTCCTTCTCCCTCCTTCTTTCCTTCTCTTCACAGATATTTAAGGGTCTGGTATATAAAGACATAGTTTTATAATTCATTAGACAATTTAAAATGTCCTTGATCAACTACAATGTACTAGAACTATAACTAAGTTTAAAACATAAAGTAGAAAAAATGAGAAAATTATATACTATTTTAATGAGCAATGTCAGGGAGGCAATGTGATCTAGTACTCATTCTAATTTCCAGACAGGCTCGATTTTTAAAATGTCATTTTATCCTTGTTCTGTGGCCCTCAGAAAGTTAGCCAAGCTTTTGAAGTTTAAAATGAAGAATGTAAGTCCTATATAGAGAGCTGTAGTGAAGAACAAACTTAAAGGATGAATATAAAGATCATGGCAAATAATAGATACTCAAAAAATATTAGCTACTTATCTACTTCAGTGTGAAAATTTCTTTTGTCTTCATTAGCTAGATAATATCCTCTCTTTTCCATTTCATTTTAATTCTGTGGAGAAAATCTAAATGTCCCATGGAGTTTGCTTTCTTCATAATCTTTTCTAAAATCAAATACACTTTGGACACTTTTCTGACTCCAAAATGCCTGCCATCATACTGACCAACAGGTCTTCATTTTGTTTCTTATAATCACCCTATTTACTCAATACTATAGAAAAATTTATTTACTGTCATTTTAGCAGAAATATATACCATTTTAAGAGAAACCTATTTTTAATAGTATTAAAGTGACTGCAAGAACTCGTACTTTAAACTTGTTCAGTGCCCACACCAGCAGCAACCCTCTCAAACTCATTTTTAACAACCAAGCATTGTTTATCCCCTATGCAAGTTTCTTGTTCACTGACCACACCAATTTTATACTGACTTCTTGTTATTCTTCAGTTTTATTGGCAACTAGGAATCTGTTCAGATTTCCTTCCTCTGACATGTTTGGTTTATTTACTTCTAATCTTTTCACTGCTGTGCTCAGCCTCCTTTCCTAATCCTTATTTGATCAAGAATCAAAGAACCAAAGAACCACTCAGATTTCTTCCCTATCCTTACAGTAATTTCACAAAGTAGTCCAAATTCTGATTTTATGGAGGGGAAAGGAGGTTTTGTTTTATTTTATGTTTCATGAAATAAGCTTTGTCTGAACACATTGTAGGACAACAAAAGTCCTGTAAGTATGAGCTGGTTGATTTGCATTTGTTTTTTCAACACGTGACTGGTTTCTGTGATGTGGTGGAGTGCTCTGGAGGATACAAAGATGCATAATCTGAGAGTTGCTACCTCAAGGAGGAACTTTTGAACTTTTTTTTTTTTTTTTTAGAGACAGAGTCTCACTTTATTGTCCTCGGTAGAGTGCTGTGGTGTCACAGCTCACAGCAACCTCCAACTCCTGGGCTTAGGCAATTCTCTTGCCTCAGCCTCCTGAGTAGCTGGAACTACAGGCACCTGCCACAACACCTGGCTATTTTTTGTTGCAGTTGGCCAGGGCCGGGTTTGAATCCGCCACACTCAGTATATGGGGCCAGTGCCCTACCCACTGAGCCACAGGCACTGCCTGGAACTTTTGAACTATTAGAGGATGGTGATATGAATAGATCACTATGCTATCTTGTAGAAACTGTTTAGTGCTGTAAGAAAGAAAAGAGTAATAGTAACAGTGACAGTAGCTAATTCTTGGGTGCTTACTCTATGCTATCAAGCACCCAGCTAAGTGTTTTACATGCATTATCCCTTTTAGTCTTTACAAATGCCTATTCTGGTAGGCAATATTATTATTATTTTACATGTGAGGATACAGAGCTTTCTTAGAGCAATTACGTACCTGGTTCAACATCATACAACTAGAGAGTGACAAGGCCAGAAATTACCTTCAGTGTTTTAAAAGAAAAACTATAACCTATAAACAACAATCTCATGAAGCTTACAGAACTCAAAGACATGAGGATGACTGAAGGGTCTGGGAAAGCATTAGGGAGGAAATAGGCCAGACATTTAGGTCTTAAAAGCTAGGGAGGGTTTTAAGAGAAGAGGGTGAAGATGGAAAAGAGCAGTGAGAAAGCGCAGGTGCAAAAGATGAGAGCAGGGGTCGGGGTATAGCAGGGCCATCAGGAGCTTCCGCTGATGGATGGTGATGCCTAAAAGAACATGAAGGAGGAAGTGTTGGTAGGATCCACAATTCAACATGATTGTATATGGTAGGCAATAAATAGCCACTTCCAGCTATAGATAAAAGGTGGTATAAAAAATTAGAGTTGACTTTTAGGAAAATTAATTTAACAGTAATGTATAGATGAGGAGACTAACTTCCCTTGACAAAGTGGGCTCCTCACGTTAGAAAGACAGCATTGCCCTCTCTTTTTAATCCCTCTTTCTCTTATTCTAGTCCTTTTGAGTGAGATGATTGCTGGGAGTTGAGACGAGAATCTGCAATACTGAGGAAATAGGAAGAAGAGGATAAGAAGAACAAGGAGGGAGAGAGGAAGGGAGGAGGAGGAGGGTGGTGGCAACGCCAAAGACAACGAGCAGGAAGAAACCGGCGCCGAGCACTGCGTGGAGTAATGCTGGTGGGCAGCAGGAGGAAATACTTCAGGACACGGGAGGAATGGTGGGGAGTCAGCACCCAAACGCCTTTGGGGCAAGAATCACATCTTATTTTATACTTTCCAGCCCCTGTGCTTTCATGGAATGAAATTGTGTTGAATAGAGTCCGAAGTAGAATGGACAAAGTGATGGAGAAAGAGGGCACCCTAGAACTGATGGGGCTCCAAAGTGGATCGATATTTAGGCCAAGAGGAAGAAAGGCATTCGATAACTCAGGTCCTTAACCTGGGGATGGGAAGATGGTGTAAGAGGATACTATGTTTAGTGATTGTGTTGTTGCTGTTGTAGCTGTTGTTGTTTTGGGTTTTTAAGGCAAAGAATAAAACAGAAAAGCAAGAACCATCTTAGAGAAATGAATTTACTCAATTGATAGTGAAAGTAAACATTCCCCCACCCAAAATATGTCTGTTAGACAACCACCCAGATGGTAAATCCTTCAGTCTAACTTATCAATTCTCTACAACAGTGAATGTAATACCTGGCAAAAAACTGGTTTCCAATGTGTATCTGTGATGGATGCACAATCCCTTAAGCAGGGTGTCTCAATCTGACGTGCAAAGCACTCAGGGACCTGCTGGTGCAGGATATTCCAGGGATTCCCACACCTCTTTTGCTTTCACTTCAAATGCTTGCCCCAGGTCTGTCCCTTACTCTCAGCACATGACCCCAAGAACAACTTCACAGAAAAACATGCAGGTCCTCAGTAGGGAACATCCTCAGATATCACACCCACACACGGACATGTAGCTACATCTATTATTAAGCTTTTCTTCCTCCCAAACAAGGAATCTGGGAGTCACCATGGGCTCCTCCCTCCCTTCCCCTCTCCCACCACACCCATCAGGGTACCACACCCATCAGAAGACCACATCACCTGAATTCTACTTCCTTGAAAGTTCTCATTTCCATCTCTTTCTCCATCACCATAGCTCTGCAGTGGCCAGAATCTGGGCACTAACTAGCTCACATTTGGATTGGAACAACAGCCTCACAGCATCACCACTGCCTGCCATTTGGTCCATCTCCAGGACATGATGAGAATGACTTTCCGTAAAATCTAACCTCCTCTGCCCTCCCCCACCTTCCTCCATTCTCTCTTCTCTCTTGATTTTCCTATGAGTGACCACTGTACTAGCCATCACGGTACCAGCTCATCACGAAAGCTTTCAGGACCCTTTAGTCTCACCAAACTGCACCACGCACTTACAGAATTAATTTGTCAGTAATCTCACTTACTGAGACTACTAAAGATCAATTCTCAGCCATCCTCTGCTCATGTCTTTTGTGTATGCCTCCCTGCTTCCACATACACACATGCTGTTCCCTGCCCAGAAAGCCCTTCCTCACTTTTCATGCCTCACTCACTCTCTTGCTCACCTCCCACTCAGATCAAGTAAAGCCTCCTTCTTCAGAAAACCTTCCTTGAAACTCTCTCAGTTTAATTTACACGACCCCTCTAGCATCTATCAAGCCTTGTGTTTAATTTCATCACAACACTTGAAAGCCAGAATGTGTGGTGGTTCCGGGAAAGGCTTTGGAGCTAGGCCGCCTCCATTCAAAGCCTGGCTCTGCCTTTTACCACCTGTGAAGATTAGGACAAGTTAAATCTCTCCAAGGCACAGTTTCTTCCTCCATAAAATGGGCCTAATATTATAATAGCAAAGGAGTAAAATCCCCAGCAGGATCTGCGGTAGTAGTGCTCAGTAATCAAACAAGTATTTCTACAGTAAAAATGTAGCTATTCAAAATAAAGTCGAGAAAAAGCCTCACATCAGACCAAATTTTGCTGCCAAATAAATGTCTTAAGTCTTCACGTAGACTCACTGTTACTGTGCTTGAATTTTCGTTTTTACTGTGTCCCTATAGAATCTCTTCGAAGTAAAAATTGTTGACAAAACAAAAACCAAAATAAAATGAAAATAAAGTAAATAAGCATTTGATTTTCACAGCTGTCTGGACTTCTTGGAATTCAGAACCATAGATCATGGATCTGTGAAAATCTGTCTAACCACTGCATCGAGTGGCGAGGACCCAGTGTGATAAGGTCTAGAAAGTGCTGAGAACAGGACAGCTTTACAAGTGATTGTTAGGTTAGGCCTCGTCACACCTTCAGGGATGGCTCATTCTCTTCCCTGGGCCCCTAAATAATATATTTGAAGTGTGTGGCTCAATGAATAATGGTTAGGCTCAAATATATTAAAGAATCAACATTTTTCAATTTCTTACGGTATTTTACATCTAGCATTTATCACACTCACTCAAAAGCCATGTAACATGCTTGAGATTTAACATTCAGAACAGTTACCTATGCATTGCTTAAGAGATCGTGATGTTTAACCTCATTGAGGCAAAAGTTCAAGCTTGTTGCTCCTTCGTTTCCATGTCAGTGCTGCTCCTAAATTTGGCAACAGGCATGTTTTTCCATTTATTAACATTTACTTCAAAGAAAGAAAAAGCTTTCACAGGCTAGGGAAAAACCTCTGCCAGAGAAAAACAGCACCCTACATAGCTTCATATGATCAACACTATTATTGGAAATTCTAAGGTCTTTCCTGCTGTAATGTCCACAAATACATAAGATTAGAGAGACTATTCAACAAATATATCAGAAAAATGCATCTCAAAACAAAATTAAATATAAAATAGGACTTCTAAAACATAAAATAATCTAAGAAAACAACCACAGCACTTCACCCTAGAGCATCTTTCTAATGCATTTTAAAATCTTAGAGGATTTCCATAGTTGGGTCAGACACTATATTCTTTTTTTTTGACAGAGTCTCACTCTATGGCCCTTGATAAGAGTGCTGTGGTGTCACACAGCTCACAGCAACCTCCAGCTCTTGGGCTTAGGCGATTCTCTTGCCTCAGCCTCCTGAGTAGCTGGGACTACAGGCGCCCGCCACAACGCCAGGCTATTTTTTTTATTGTGCGGTTTGGCCGGGGTCAGGTTTGAACCCACCACCCTTGGTATAGGGGGCAGCACCCTACTTACTGAGCCACAGGCGCTGCCCAGAGACACTATATTCTGACTGTATCCTTCCAACGTATAGAAATTAGAATGATTCTTCAGAGTTACAAGGGATAAGAGTATGGGGCAAAAGAGGTCTATTAGTGTTTCTGCTCAGCAGCTTAATTTAAAATGAGCTTCATTCATCTTTCACAGAGCATGTTATTTGAGTCTCTACCATCGCAAAATACCAGATACAAGACTATGTTCTATTCCCAAAGGATCACATATATGGTTCTTAATAAAATACAAAGATGCATATAAAAATATCTTTTATGCATTTCTATGTCCTGCTCTGTGTCACTGTTTCAGAACACTTAGTTATGTCTTTTTAAAGCAAATATATTTTAACATCCTTTAATATTTGTTTGCAATGATATGTTTTTTGATATAACAAATACGTGTTACAGTCTCCCATGCTTAAGTATGAGTTGCTGTTGTTACAACATGAATAAGATGGAATGCCTTTCTTCAAGGTATTTATAGATGTTATTGCCTCATAAAATAATATACACAAATGCATTCCTTTATGTGTGCGTATGTAACTATGTGAGTGAAAGTGTAACAGATGTGTGTATGTATACATTTATAGGCACAAAATATAAATATATGGAGAGAAAGCTGGTAAGTAGCACGTTGGAGGCTAATTTATGTTTGTGTTTTGTTCTGCTTGAGTGGCAGGAATCAATTTAGGAAAATAGTGAAGACTTTTCTCTGTTATTCTAAAAGTTGCCTTTTTTTAAATGCAAAAAGGACTTTCCCTTTTGATAATCAGGCCTGAGTACCTCTTCTTTTTAAGAGTTTGAAATGAATTTTGTTCTAAACCTCATTCTGAATCACTTTTACTTGATGAGGTTTCTAGCAATTCTTTTCTCACTGCTCTTCACAGAGAGGCGCTCTCACCCCCAGGGATCGCTGAAGTTTTCAGAGTAGTTTAAGTCACGTTTAATCTGCCAACTCATTGTTCCCTTTCCCTGACTAGTGGGCACCCACCCTTACAAGCCAACTCTTCCCTTCTCCTTGTGCCCATCATTTTTCTTGTAAGCTCTTGGCCTCTGGGATACCAATGATTATTGCTTGGCCATGAATATAAATTTGACCTTAAGCCTAGAAAGTGTGTAGCTTACGGAGCAATAGCATAGGAACAGACTCTGACCCTAACTTTCCTTACTTTTCCTTCTCCTTTCACTACGTACCTTCTGAGATCTCTGCTTCCTTCCCTTGCTTCCCAGTTGCAAGCCTCTCATCCCTCGTTCCAATTTACTCAATGCATTTTCTTACATTCCTCCAAAAGTTAAAAGCTTAAAAACAACTGCAACTTGTAACTTTCCCCTGACTGCAAGTGTGTATTCTGACTACAATCAGCGATTCCCTACTCTGGGGAAAACTCTCACTCTTAGTGTTCACAGCTCTCCCTCCCCCGATGCTACCTTCCTGCCTCCCCCTCTTTCTTTCCCTGGGACCCAAATGCAGTACATCTGGTCAAGCAGGCGCATTTAAGGGTCTCCTCTTGTACTGTTACTTAAACCTGTTCCATACCCTTCCCACCAATGATAAAATCCATTCCCTCACTCAGAATGTCCCTTTCAGGAGAAGTGGAACAAAAAGAGGAAGGAAGGAAGGAAAAAATAAAAAAGATGTGCAGTTGCCAAAGAATAATTAACTCAAGTAGCTCCCTGGGCCTCTATGGAAGACTGAGCAAGTTGACCGTGGCTCACTAATGTTCTTGCTTCTCTGCCTCTACCCTGGCCTCACATGCTTCATCCTCAAGATTAAATATCAAACTAAACCAAACTGATTATTTTGAAAGTGAAACATTTATGACATGGCTGTGGAAGAAAAAAGTGAGACATGACTATGATTAAAATTCCCAGAGATCCCTAAGCAGGAAAAACAAATGATGAGAAAACTTTTGAGAAACTCAACTCTCTAAAAGAGAAGGTGAAACTTGTTCAGAATACACGTGAGTTCTGACAAATAAGTTTGAAAACTTGCCACCGAGCCTTTATATTGGCAGGACAGTGATACAGGACATTTGGTGCCCCAGCGAGCTCAGCAGAGCTGAGCTTCCACCTTGGTGGTGTCGGTGCGGTGGCAGCCAGCTGAGGAACTAGCAGGCTAGACCATAGGCAAGGAGGGGAGCCTCCAACCCCCTCCGGAGGCTCCAATAGCCAAACGGGTCAGACAACTGCTGGGGAGACACCGGTGCCTTGGTGTCTCCTTCACTTTACACTTAGGAGTAAATACAGAACCTCCATTTCCTATGCCTAGGTCAATTTCATGTGAATTTCCTAGGCCTCAATTCCATGAATGGACTGTGTCCATTCATTAATACATTCATTCACTTTGCCCTGGTGGAAGGGACTGTGTCCGTTCATTGATACATTCATTCACCTTGCCCCGGCGGAAGGGACTGTGTTCATTCATTTCCTGGCCAAGGAACCCATACACCAATATATACCCCGAGACTAAAACCCTAAACGCAGAGACGGGGAAAGACTGGGAGAGAAACGGAGAGAGCTTTTCTCTCCCCACTTGAGTTCTCTCTCTCTACCAGGAGCTTTAGTGTTTTATGTATTCTTTTCTGTAAATAAATTCTGTCTTACCACTGATTTGTGGTCCGTGGATTTATTCTTCAAATCACCGAGACCAAGAACCCGAAATTCCATTATCAACAGGACGAACAACGTGGTGAGGTTTCCTAACTTTGGTGTCAGTGTCTCACGGCTGCTTTTACGTCAGCATGCGTGGTGTGCATTATTGTTGTTGCATGTTTTTGTGTGCCATTGCAAGAATGTTGGAGCTTGAATTAAAACAACTAACAAACATTAAATTTCTTATTAAATTTGGCAGAACCGGAAGTGAAATCAGGGACATGTTAGTCCAAGTTTATGGGGATAATGCCTTGAGGAAAACAGCAGTGTAAAAATGGATTAAATGTTTTTCTGAGGTAAGAGAAAGCATCCCTGATGAAGAGAGATCAGGGTGGCCAGTAATGAGCAGAACTGAAGAAAACATTGCAAAAATTCATTGAACTGTGCATCAAAATCATCAGTTGACTGTAAGAAGCACAGCAGACCATGTAAACATACATAGGGAAACAGGTAGAAAATGTCAAAGGAAAATCCTGGCATCAGAAAAAGTGTGTGCAAAAATGGTCCCCAAAGGAGCGCATAGATGTGAAAAGCAAAGGAGAGTCGAAGTTTGCCAAGACCTGTCAGAGAGGCAAGATGATGTTTGGGGCCATGTTATTACTGGTGAGGAACTATGGGTGTACCAATACAACCTGAAACAAAACATCAACATGCACAATGGAAGTCAGCCAATTCTCCGCAACCAAAATGTTCTGTCAGATGTTGCTAACCTTTTTTGGTATCAAGGGATTGTTTATTACAAATTTGTACCAACTGAACCCACAGTTAACCAAGTTTACTATTTGAAAGTGCTGAAAAGGCTGCTTAAAAAAATTAGATGAAAAAGACCTAAACTTTTTTGCCAGCAACTCATGGCTCTTGCATCACGTCAATGCACTAGCTCCCAGAGCACGGTCTGTGAGGGAGTTTTTAGCTAATAAACAAATAATCTGATCTCGTTCCCCAGTGACTTTTTTCTTTACTGAAATATAAAGGAGATATGAAAGGAAGGCATTTTTATGACATTCAGGGCATCAAGGGTAATATGATGACAAGCTCCGAACCCCATCCCAGAAAAAGAGTTACAGAATTGCTCGGAGGGTGGACTAGGTGGTGTGGCTGGTGCATAGCTTCCCGAGGGGAGTACTTCAAAGGGAGATATTCAGCAATGAAGTATGCAGCACATTTTCTAGGATGAATTAACAAACTTAAGTAGTAGACCTCATATTTCTAAACAAATGAATGTTAGAAGAATTACACTGCTGATGTTAGTCACAGATTTGTTTTGGAAATATGAAGGTCCTCTTTCTATGAATCCCTCCTCTTTTTGCCCCTGTCTCATGGCTTTCATGACTCAGTATCTTTGCTAAACTGTTTCCCTGGTCTGCTGTGCTTTCCCCCAGCACAGCATTAAAGGGGACTGCAGTTGTCCACCAATTTTTGCTTCTAGGTTATGAGCTCTTTGATTACGAGGAAGATGTGTTTTGTTTTCATACCCAATTAACATGACAAAGAGTGGTTAAAGGGCAATTAGCCTCACCTTAATGGCATCACCTGACTCCTGGCCATTCCTACATACCTAAGTAAAAATAGTATGTATGTTCTATGTAAATACAGCTTCAAGAGGAAGACCCCAGCTCTCTAGATCTAGCATATAACCACTGCCAAACCTCCTGCAGGTGCCCCTGTGCTGTACCCTGTGTTTGTTGATTGAATGTTTTCATGCATGAAAAAAATGGACCAGTTGGGCATAATACACCAATGGGAGAGAAAAAAAGAAAACCTCCTAGGATGTTAGGCTGAACGCCTGCAATAGAAGGTTTCTCTTCGGGTCTAATTAGATTTATACTCCTGGACTCTCCTCTGTCTGTCTCCAACCTGCTATTCTAGAGCAAACAATCTAGATACGTTTTCATTACACTGCAGTGACTCAAATCCAACCCCACATGATCATATATCAAAATCCTACCTGAATTGGGTGGAAACATTCAAACCTGCCAGCATAGATGAAGCTAGTATTTTTACTTCCTTTGTGAATAGCACCTACATTTCTATATTTTAATCTAAGGTAAAATGAAAGTCAAAATGTAATTGAATAAAAAAATCAAAGGATGTCGGAAGAACTTCAATTGTAATCATTACTCTTCTATGACATCTCTATAAAATTTTCCCCCTAAGTTTAAAGATACATGATTTTTTTAAAGTGACCATACATATATCAATATATTTGAATGTATTCTGTTCATATGCAAGCTTAATCCTTCTTATTTCATCCAGCAGGCAAATGATCCTTTGAAAACACAAAACAGGTTCTGACACCTTTGCTGCTCTCCACTCCTCCCTGGCTTCTTTTCACATTTTGTAATTTTTTTTTTTTTAACATTCTTGATTTTCCTTTTTTCTTTTTTGGCAAATTTTTTCTGTTTTATTTATTTATTTATTTTTTATTAAATCATAGCTGTGTACATTAGTGCAATCAAGGGGTACAACGTGCTGGTTTCATATACAATCTGAAATGTTTTCATCAAACTGTTTAGCATACCATTCATGGCATTTTCTTAGTTATTGTATGAAGACATTTGTATTCTGCATTTAGCAAATTTCGCCTGTACCCTTCTAAGATGCACCATAGGTGTGGCCCCACCAATTATCCTCCCTCCACCCCAACCTCCCCCATCCCCTCCCTTCCCATATTCTTGTGCTATAGTTGGATTATAGCCTTCATATGAAACCTTTAAATTAGCTTCATAGTAGGGCTGAGTACATTGGATACTTTTTCTTCCATTCTTGAGATATGAAGAATATGTTCCTGCTCCATCCATGTAAACATGAAAGAGGTAAAGTCTCCATCTTTCTTTAAGGCTGCATAGTAATCCATGGTATACATGTACCACAATTTATTAATCCATTCGTGGGTCAATGGCACTGGGATTTTTCCATGACTTAGCAATTATGAATTGGGCTTCAATAAACATTTTGGTACAGATGTCTTTGTTGTAGTGTGATTTTTGGTCTTCTGGGTATATACCTAGTAAGGGAATTGTAGGGTTGAAAGAAAGGTCTGTTTTAAGATCTCGAAGTACTCTCCAAACCTCCTTCCAAAAGGAACGTATTAGTGTGCATTCCCACCAGTGGTGCAGGGATGTTCCCTTTTCTTCACATCCATGCCAACATCTCTGGTTTTGGGATTTTGTGATGTGCGCTAATCTTATTGGAGTTAGGTGATATCTGAGAGTAGTTTTGATTTGCATTTCCCTGATGATTAAGGATGGTGAGCATTTTTTCATGTATCTGTAGGCCATGTGCCTGTCTTCTTTAGAGAAGTTTCTCTTCAAGTCCTTTGCCCACCCTGAGATGGGATCACTAGTTCTT
>CAUYRH010007825.1:0-18185 GCA_963574655.1 Perodicticus potto
CTTTTTCTATATTTTGGAAGAGGTTTAGTAATATAGGTACTAGTTCTTCTTTAAAGGTTTGGTAGAATTCTGACATGAAGCAATCTGGTCCCGAGCTTTTCTTTTTAGAGGGATTTTGTACAGTTGATGCTATTTCAGAACTTGATATAGGCCTGTTCAACGTTTCCACTACATTCTGGCTAAGTCTTGGTAGGTGGTGTACTTCCATGTATTGGTCAATTTCCTTCATATTTTGATATTTCTGAGAGTAAAGTTTTTTGTAATATTCATTAAGGAGTTTTTGAATTTCTGAGGGGTCTGTTGTTATTTTGTCTTTACCATTTCTGATTGATGAAATTAGAGATTATACTCTTTTTTTCCTGTCTAGGTTAGCCAAAGGTATATCTATTTTATTTACCTTTACAAAAAACCAACTTTTGATTTATTGATCTGTTGTATAATTCTTTTGTTTTTAATTTCATTTAACTCTGCTCTAATTTTGGTTATTTCTTTTCTTCTGCTGGGTTTGGGGTTGGAATTTTCTTCATTCTCCCGTTGCTTAAGATGTCCCATTAAGTTGTTAACTTCCTCTCTTTCTGTTTACTTGAGGAAGGCTTGCAGTGCTATAAATTTACCTCTTAGGACTGTCTTTGCTGGATCCCAGAGGTTCTGATAATTCGTGTCTTCATTGTCATTTTGTTCCAAAAATTTGGTAATTTCCTTCTTAATCTCGTCTATGACCCATCTATCCTTCAGCATAAGGTTATTTAATTTCAATGTTTTTGTATGAGTATGCAGAATCCTGTTGTTATTGAGTTCAACTTTTATTCCATGATGGTCAGAGACGATGCAAGGAATAATTTCTATTCTTTTAAATTTGCGGAGGTTAGACTTGTGACCTAAGATGTGATCAATTTTGCAATATGTTCCATGGGGTGCTGAGAAGAATGTGTATTCAATTTTATTAGGATGAAATGTTCTGTAGATGTCTGTTAATTCCAGTTGTTGAATGGTTAAGTTTAAATCTAAAATTTCTTTACTTAGCTTCTTATTGGAGGATCTATCCAACACTGCTAAAGGAGTATTAACATCTCCAACTACTATGGAACTGTAGGAAATCAAGTTACTCATTAAAGTTTTTCTTATAAATAGAGGTGCATTCTGGTTGGGTGCATAAATATTAATAATTGAAATCTCATCATATTGAGTAGTACCTTTAACAAATATGAAATGTCCATCTTTATCCTGGTTTAGAGCCTATTGTATCTTCAAATAAGATTGCAACACCCAGGCTCGGTGCCTGTGGCTCAATGGGCTAAGGCACCAGCCACGTACACCTGAGCTGGTGGGTTCAAATTCAGCCCAGGCCCGCCAAAAAGCAATGACAGCTGCAACCAAATATGGCCGGGCTTGTGGCAAGTGCCTGTAGTCCCAGCTACTTGTGAGGTGGAGGCAGGAGACTCACTTGAGCCCAGGAATTAGAGGTTGCTGTAAGCTGTGATGCCAGAGCACTCTATCCAGGGTAACATCTTGAGGCTCTGTCTCAAAAAAAAAAAAAAAATTGCTACACCTGCTTTTTTCTGTTGTCCATTTGCTTGGAATATAGATGACCACCCCTTCACCTTGAATCTAAATTTATCTTTTAAGGTAAGATGAGATTCTGGTATGCAACAGATATCTGGCCTGAGTTTTTGTATCCAGTCAGTCATCCTATGCCTCTTTAGAGGACAATTTAAACCATTCACATTAATTGAAAACAATGATAAATCTTTAGAACAGCCAGTGGACATTTTTAATCCTTTCATCACTGTGGAAGTTGAAATTTGATAGAAAGTTTCTGGGTGAGTTTACTTTTGTGGTGGAGGATTACGTTGGTCATTATGGAGGATAGGTCTGAGAATGTCCTGGAGAGCTTGTTTAGTTATTGCAAATTTCTTCAACATGTGGATGTCATTAAAGTATTTAATTTATCCATCATAAATGAAACTCAGTTTAGTTGGGTACAGCATCCTGGGTTGAAAGTTCTTTTGTTTTAGGAGATTAAAGGTCTATGACCATTCTCTTTTAGCTTGAAAGTTTTGATCAGAGAGATCTGAGGTTATTCTAATATTCTTCCCCTTGTAGGTAATGGATTTCTTATGTCTGGCTGCTTTCAGAATTTTCTCCTTCATATTAACTTTAGTGAACTTAGTTATGATGTGCCTGGGGGATGACTTATTCGGGTTGAGTCGTGCTGGGTTTCTGAAACTGTCTGCTATCTCAGTTTCAGAATCTCTTGGCATATCTGGAAAGTTCTCTTTCATAATCTCTTAAAGAAGAGACTCTGTGCCTTGGGACGCCACTTCATCATTTTCAGGTATCCCTATAAGGCGAATATTGGTTTTTTTTTGAGTTATGGCAGAGCTGTCTGAGAGAATGATCGGCTTTTGCCTTCCATTTCTCTTCCTTTTTGGAAATTTGGGAGCGTTCAAAAGCTTTGTCTTCCATGTCAGAAATCCTTTCTTCTGCTTGGTCCATTCTGTTACTGAAGGGTTCTACTATATTTCTCAGATCTTTGAGGGCTGCAACTTCTTGTCTTAATGTGTCAAAATCTTTGGTCATTTTGTCTTTGAATTCGTTGAATTCTTGAGACATCTTTGGGTCATCTTTTGGATTAGTGCTTGAAATTCTAATTCCATCTTTTCCTCCATTCCACTGATCTTATTTGCTATCCAGACTCTGAATTCCAATTCTGACATCTCAGCCATTTGTTTATGCAAAGGATCTTGTGCTGTATCTACCTTGTTGTTCCTTGGAGGAGTTGATCTACGCTGATTATTCATATTACTAGAGTTTTTCTGTTGATTCCATCTCATGATTATTTTTCCCTGTTGCCTGTGACCGTCCTCAGAGTTGGGGAGGTTTCTCTCCCAGATCAGACCCCAGCAGGATCACGCTGTTGTTGCTGGATCTTTGTAGGGAGTGACCCTGTGTAGCTCCTCTGGGACTTCCCACCCAGGGAGTTCTGGCTGAAGGAGCAGCTCTGGAGTATGGCACGCCCAGATCAAGCAGCAGGGCATGGGATGGGGCACCCAAAGGCCTTTGCAAAGGGAGCCCGTGTCTACAGCAGTCTCTGGCTGGGAGGAGGGCTCTGGAGGGAGGGCACGGGTGGTGCAGCCTCCTGATTCCCTGCCCAGACAGATGGGTCTGGTGCAGAGGTAGAGAGGATAGGGGAGGAGGCAGATTGTGTGGCTCCCGGAGTTCCTGGCCAGGGCAGACAGGTGGAGTCCCTGGCTGGTGTGTGCTGCAGGCAGAGGCCTGGCACAAGGGATCCAGCGGAGTCCCTGGCCACAGCAGACCAGGCAGCGAGCCGAGGCACTGCGGAGTCCCTGGCTGCTGCAAGTGGAGGGCCAAGTCCCGGAGGGAGCGGATCAGAGCCACGGTGGTCCCGGCAGGTGGCAGGCTGAGGCTGGGTGGGGCACAGACCAGCTCTGCACGCAAGTCCCAGTGGACTTCCTGGCTGATGCTTGCAGTGGGCCAAGGCCCAACAGGGTGCCAATTAGGCTGTGCAGAGGTCCCTACTGAGTGGAGTTCCTGGCCGCTGTGGGCGGCAGGCCTGGGGCACAGACCAGATCCGAACAGGGGTCTCAGTGGGTGGCAGATTGAAGCCGGGCCAGGCACAGATTGGCACCACATGGGAATCCCAGGGGACTTCCTGGCAGCTGCTGGTGGTGGGCTAAGTCCCTGCGGGGTGCCAATTGAGGGTAGAGTCCCTGTGGAGTTTGTGGCCACTGCCGGTGGCCGGCCAAGGCCCAGCAAGGTGCCAATCGGGCCATGTGGGTCCTGGTGGAGTTCCTGGCCTGTGGGCTGGAGGGTGCTCAGTGGGGCCCCGGAGTCTTACCTAGCAGGCTGCCTTATCTGGCAGATAGGGAGGGTAGGCACTGCTCAAGTCCTCCTCCCTCAGTTTCAGCAGAGGTCAGGCTTCTGGTGCGTCAGGTAAGGTGGGAAGGGTATCCTGGAAGTTCAGAATGGTAGAAAACTTTAGTTCAGTTTTTCTGCCTGAATCTTGGTTTCTTGAAGTCACAGCTTACCTCAGAGGTGACTTGCAGTTATCACTTCTCTCTCTCTCAGCTAGGCTCCCAATCTTCAGCTCAATTGTGCAGTTTCTGGAGGTTATCTTTCCTTTTGGACAGGAGCCTATGTCGGAAGCTGCTTCCAGTCAGCCATCTTGCCCCTCCCTTCTCAGCTTTCTCTTTAAACCCATTGATCTTATTTACTGTCCACATTCTAAATTTCATCCCTGCTGTTTAGACAATTTCTCTTTGATTCAGGCCCATTGATTGAAATTCTTTGTGATCCTCTGAAAGTTTCAAAATAGCTTATTGTTTCATAGGTCCAGAGTTCTTATTCTGGGTCCCTCTCACCTGAAATCTCTTCTCTCATGTCAAGATAGGTAAGGTTCATTGCACCTGTTATCCTCTACTGGGGCCCTCCCACATAGTGCAAAGCAGAGATCTCTGGATGATGTACTTGTGTCCTACACTGGAGGCTTGACTCAACAGAAGATGGACAGGAGACCTGTGAATATTTAACACTGGTGTTCTCCTGTGTCTCTTGCCTCACCATTCCCCGTGGTTGTCACTCATGATCCCTGTATTGCAGAATGAGCCCCACCTAGTTCTGTTAGCAATGGTGATTTTCACCTCAAACCAGCTTGAGAGCTGCTCCACTTAGATTTGTGGGCAAGAGTATTTGTCAGCCTAAGTGCACCCTGCCCAGGCTCATGGGGGATAGCGATTGCTGGCACTGGCTTGAGAGCCTCCATGCTCAATTCGGTGGGCAGCAGTGTCAGTTTGAACACAACCCTGCTTGTACCTGTAGGTAGTGGCATTTGTCAGCTTACGTTGGCTTTAGAGCTGACTGGATTCAGGCAGCAGTGTTCTTGGTCTGTGTGGCTTGCACATAGCACTATCCAGGTACTTCAGTGGCAGCGATTGACAACCCACATCTGCTTGAGAGCTGCCCTGCTCAGATCTGCAGAGAGGAACATTTATCAGCCAGGCACCACCTTGAGTGCAGTTCCAACCATGTCTACAGGCGGCAGTGATTGTTGCCCTGCCCAGGTCCCCTGGCAGCAATGGAGTTTTATAGCTCATGAGAGTGCCTGGTTTCCTTGCTCCCTCTCCACCCCCAGGATCGGAATGGGCAATGGGGAAGCAGCAGCAGTGAATGTGACCTCTAGGTTGAGGCAGTGCTCTTGGTCTAAGATTTTTAAATGGTACCAGCCACAGTACCCAAGTTTCCCAAGCCAGCAGGTTCCTGCTGTGCCTTCTCTTTGGAGCAATGCTGCTGCAAAGTCTCCAGTCAGCTCCTTTTGTCAATCCTGTGGCCTTCTGCAGAGTAAGGTCCCTCTTACAGTCCACTTTGCAATGACTGCAGGGAGAGCCCAAGGATTCTCACTTCTGTCTCAACAAAGTGTGCACTTGTCTTCCTGTGTCCCTCTAAACCACAGAGCAGGTTGCCCCTCTTCCCCCACCTTCACTTTTGTGTCCCCTGTCCTTGTCTTTTGATTCACAGTGCATCCTCTTGGCCCACTGCTCTAAAGATGGATCAATTGTTAAATATTAAATAACTGGATATTAATACATCATTCTCTTCATGAAAACTCTTATAAATGTTATTTGTTAATGTCTTTGTTAAAATATTCTACCATATGCCATTCACAAAACTTCTACAGATGTTACAGGAATAGGACCACACAAAAATTATGAAATGCTGAACTAAAAAACCTGTATAATATAAGAGAATAATATACTTCTTAGCCCACTTACCAATAATATACTTTTGAATAAAACCAAATTCACTAGACAGTGGTTTTTCATGAGATACTCTGATTTCTCTTATATCTTGCGCATTTCAGTTGCTATATTTTTAAAACTATTAAAGGCTAAAGAAAATATCCAGTTTTTATCTTTTATGTGAAAAGCACTTTTTACTTAAAGATTTCTTATTTCCCAGTAGATATTTATTATGTGAAATATTGTCTACAATTGATACCATTCCCATATTTCAGTGGTTCTAGGAATGTGAGGATCTAGTGTGCCATGTTGTGTTACTCTTGGCTTAAATATAATCTGTATAATTATTCTGGATAAATATATATTTTTCTTAAATGGATACAAAATAAAGCAAATTTTATTTAAGAGTAAATTATATAGAAAGAATATGGAGATTCTGAAAGTTTAACAAATATATTGCAGATAATGAATAGGAAGATTCAACATTAGAGAAGGTAAAATGGACACTAAAGGATTAGATGCCTACTAAATAAATATTCATACTGTACTCAATATTCTGTTATGCATTTATATTATAAGTCCATCTATCAAATCAAATTTTCTTTATTCCAGCATCTTTGGAGAATTTTTCTACAGTGAGCCCTGCAACAACTTCAGGTCAGTGTTTGTAGCATTGTTTAAAATATAGCTTAGTGGTCATCAAGCTCCAGGACATTAGGAAAAGATCTCTGTTTTTATTGTAGCTCTTTATTAGACATTTAGTTTTTATATTAAAATGTAAGAACCATACATGTGATCAGGAATAATGTAGTTCATAGTATGACAATGTTCACAATTATCAACTTTAAATACATATAAATAATGTTTGAACATGTATATCATTATAAAAACTATAAAGATATTTCTTGTGAAATACATACATCATATACAATCATGATCATTTTCTTCCTTTCTTCTTTTTTTTTTTTTTGATAAGATACAGGGTCTTGCTCTGTCACTTAGGCTAAAATGCAGAGCACAATCATAGCCCACTGTAACCTTGAACTTCTGTACTCAAGCAATCTACTCACTTAGCATAGCAGAGTATGAGATTGCAAGGCCTGAGCAACTATGACCTGCTAAGTTTTTAAAATGTTTTGTACATATAAGATCTCACTGTGTGCTAAGTTTTTAAAATGTTTTGTAAATATAAGATCTCACTGTGTTCTCCAGGCTGATCTCAAATTCCTAGTCTATAGTGACCCTACCACCATGGCCTCCCAAAGTGTTGGAATTACAAGTGTGAGCCACAGTGCCAGCCATTATCATTTTTATATTATAAAGGCCTATTTTTCAAGGTTAACCTTTTAGGCCAGGTACTCTATTTTACAAATATTACCTCTTTTAATTATCAGAATTATCTTGTAGAGATACAATATTTTTTCCACTTAAAAAATAAATTAAGTAATAAGTAAATGTCCATGGTCACATGGTCATTCAATGTCAACCTCAGAAATCAATATCACTTCTAATTTCAAAGCCCTTGGCCACATGTCCTGTGCTTCTATATCAAACAGCATCAGATTAGCCTAGAAAATTTAAGTCTATAATCATTATGAAATTAATAAATCTTAATATTTATTGATCATTAAATAACATTGTATTCTTTATTTAGAAAATAAAAGATGATCTAAAAACTTGTACTCTACAATTCTAAAAGTCAATGAAAACATAAAATATTTTTTATTAGATCCACATACAAAGGACACATTCCTAAATTAATGGATTAAAATAGCAACTTAAAAAACTCATCAGTTAAATATTACACAGAAGCAATATGCAACATATTCCTAATAATTCATTTAAAATATACAATAGTTATCTTCATTTAATTTGTCTTTAGAGACAAGCTAACAAGCAGCAGTCTTCTGGCAACTCCAGGTTAGTTTTAATAATGTGTCTCTCCTTTCAAAAACAAATTCCATGTTGCCACAGCAATTAATAGTAACCGTTTTACATAGAAAAAAATGGGAGTGTAGGACTTCGCAGTTCAATATAAGATTTTACCAAGGTAAACAATATATGTAGGGTCAACACCCAGATTATCTAACCTCACTCTAGTCTTCTATCTATTAGAACCATGATTATTAGCTATTGCTAGTAATGTTACCTATAGAATCAAAATGTTTTCCAGAAGTGATGTAGGTATCATCAGAGGTTACATATTTTTTTTCCTTTTGATTATTTCTTCTGTATACAAGTCGGACACGCTTGTTCCCTCCTGTTAACAGGATACCGGTGACAAAACCAGTACCAAAGTAGCCTTGTATTCATTCATTCAAAATTTTTTGAAGAGTCTAATTTGTGCCAAGTCTTAGTATGTATTTCTAATGTGAAAATTTCTCTAGATTTCTAGTAATTGTCCACTGTGTTTCTGTCTATGTGCCAGTTAAATAAAATAGCTTCTTAACTTATATTAAAAAAACTGGTTCTGTCCCTAATCTTTTAAGTAAATAAAAATAAGGACAATATTACAAAAATCTTCATTCAGCTCCCAGTAATAACTACCATTTTAAAACTATTAAAATTTACATCAAATATTATGTACACATCAGGAAAGAACATCTGTGAAACTATATGTACATTCCCAGTAACAATGAATAATTCCTGCATGAAATGGCTGGGATAGTTTTTGAAAAGCAAAGCAATGCATGAATCATTAATCAAAATGCTTTCTAAAATAAGCTATCACAACCCTAAAACTAATGAAGATCTATCATGATAGGATATGTTTGCCTGCAGTTAGCTGTGTTTAGGCTGTCACAGCACAATGTATTTTAAAAAACAGTCATTAGGCCCACGTTCTCTTCTTCCACATGGAAAAAATATTTATTGCATCTAAAATCACCTTCTAATGCACTTTGAAAATGCTTTTAGGATTCCTAATGGCTAATTCCTTTAGTCTAAAAATAAAGTGAAAATGTGATTTTAATGTATTCTGAGAAATTTGTTCCTAAAACTTTGAAGTTAGCAACAAATATCCAAATTACTATCCTGCTTTCTTTCTGTCTGCTTATTGGTTCATCGCATGTTTCACTTAACTCACAATCGTCACGGTTCTCAGAGCTGTTTAAAATGCCCTATGAGAAATATGTGGAGTGACTTATATGAAAAAGAATTGGTTTTAAATAACACAATAAAGCCTTGGACTGACAAGAAGTTTTTTCCTTACTATCTTGAAGACAATCATGTTAAAGATACAGGTATGTAGAATCAGCTGAACCATATGTCCAGTATCTTCTGGACAAAGAAATGGTGAAAGAAGGCACAGTGAACACAGGAAAGTCCTCCACATGTTTTCTCCTTATGATTTGAGCAGAAATCTCCTTTCATAGACTTAAACTACAGGCGTAGGGCAGTATACACTTAGGCCTATCTTCCTCATTTCACGTGAGCTTTGCTCATCAAAGATCAAAAAGTAACTTAAGAATCTCAGTCATTGAGATTTATAACATGAATGAATTGACCTATTACCTAATTTTAGGGATTATTCTGTCTGTATTTAACAGTCTATATAACCTCTTTAAACTTCATATTTATTATCCAAAATACAAATATTAAAATACATGTGTCAGAGGGTGATCCTGAGAATTTAAAACACAGTAATGCAGATATGGCTACGCTGTAGTCAACACCATCCCTACCACGATGGTGGAACACAGCCAATATTAGATTGCTTCTTCCTTCCTCATACTGACTTAGACAAAACCATCAAAAACTACCAGTTGAACGATTTTTAAAAAGCTTTTTTTCTAAAACTAAGTTTAAAACAAGATGATTATACTTAGTAATGCTCATTTCAGCGTAACTTTTATTTCACTAAAAACTCCATTTCCCAAGATTATCCATTATTGGAGATAATATTTACTTAATTAATCGTCAATAAATTATTACAAGGTAAATAGGTAACAAAATATCATTATTTTCTCCCTCCATCCATAGACTACACAACGTGAGTGTCCAATCGTCTTTCCCATTTATTCCTCTCACACAGCAAGATACTATGGATGCATAGAAGGGAATGAGGCAATTAAACTTGAAAACTGCAGTTTCCAAGTAGTAATTTATTATGAATATACCTTTCAGGGATGTTAAGTTTACTCTCTTTTTTATATGCCTGGAAGGCAGAGTTTGAGAAAAATCAACAAATGCATGCATCATATACTTGACATTAGTTCTATTATAAATTCTGCCAAAGAGAATTTTTCTGTGATAATGGTACAAAGTCTATGATTATGCTCTATCACTCAGCTGCCTTTGTTGCCAATTATCGTAAAGTTTTACTAACCCATTCCAAACACTTGGGGAGAGGGATTAGAACTAAGGTCATGTTGTCCAGATTTCTTGGCTGTTACAATATACCTGGAGAGGCTGGGCAACTGCTCATACAGTTGAAGGGTTTCCAAACCACAGCTGGTTCTAGTCCTTTGCTGCTAACTGTGTAGGCAATGATTGCAGAAAAATAAAAGTTTCGCTGTTTCTTAATCTCATACAAAATGCATTCTTACTAAAATACCACTATGTGGTTGAGTTTGGGAATTGAAGAAAAAGAATAATTGGCTTATTTAGTGAAGAACATGAAATTGGGCCAAAACGCCCTCAGGTAGAATTATGCTCCTCAGTTTAATTGCTACAAGACTGAGGTGTACAGACTTTATCCAGTGTCAAATGTATTGTGATTTAAAATATTTTTCTTTTTCTGCATTTGAGAAAACATTTATATATTGCTAAGCTCTCTCCCTTAATGTAAGACATTCCTCTCACAAGTTTTGAGGACTATTAAAGTACCTTTTTCTGCTGTAATGTCATTTGGATTGAAAAGCCACAATCTTGCTTTTAAAAAGAAACTAGATTTGTTCTATCAAAGTAAATGAAAATTTCTGTAAGGTGAAATATTCTAATATAGTTTAGTGAAATAAAACTGGTCTCTCAAAGTAGCATTCATAGATTCTGATTCTACTTTCACTACTAAGCAAGTTATAGGATCTCAAACTTAATTTTTGTTAACAACTTTGGACATCAAATACTATTACCCCATTTAAATAACAGGGAGAATAAAATCTAAGGTGTACAAACTATGGTTTCCACTTTATTATCTTGTAAGTGACATTTATCATATATGGTTTGGAAGAAAAAAAATAATGGAGTTTGACCTTTATCTTCTACAATGTCTAGGGCAGAGCTTGTGCTGAGTACACAAAAGATGTTTCTAGTACCAAACCACTGAAAATTGTTTTGACTTTGGATCACTCTGAAGTAGTCACATTAGGGTTTATAATGAATCCTTCATAAGACAAATATAAATGGATAATTGAAACCCTTTATTTGCAAAATTCTAAATAATACTAATTTAGCAGTTCCTTTTATAATATGCCAAAAATTAGTATTCTAAAAATAAAATACTATGTATATACAGAAAATATGTGCAAGCTTTTTTCCCACTGAACTTAATAATACCTAATATTGAAGCAATTTGATCAGCTTCTAACAAATTAAACCAATTATTGTTGCCCTTGTGCACATTCCTTTAATTACAATTTATTAACTCTTCTAAAAATTGCCTATTGGAAAATACAGTTTGGTATAGACTTTTTAGGAAAAAGAAATACTAGGGCAAAAATTAAGGAGTGAAATTTGAGCCAAGTAGTACTCAGCTGAATTCCAGTTTGAAGATTGTAGGATCACAGTCATTTGTACCCTCATATTAATATAAAACAAATTTAAAAAAATAAACAATAAAAATCTGGCATCCAGAAAATTTTTGGGACAGCTATTGTTTTGATCAATGGTTTTGTCAGAAGTGTATGTACACATAACAAAAGGAGAGAGAAAGAGAGAGAGAGAAGACTAGGTAAAAATACAATTGGACAAAATTCTAAATCTCACTACCCTTGTACAATAATTATATTCATTTTTTCTATATTAGTTTCCATGTTTGAACCTTCTCTTTTTTCATGGACCAAGTCAGCTGAAGGGTGTTGATTAAACAGAGCCTGGAGAGAGAGAGCACAACCTAATCGGGGTACTTAATATTTCCACCTTGAAATCCAAATATTTCAAACTAGACTCATTTTCTTATCCCAGTATCTGTTCCTCTTATAATCACTATTGTGTCTAATGACCATTAGTAATTCAGCTGGCCACTCCTTAATACCCTCTTCTCCACCTCCCCCAATCTAAGTCGCATGAATCTGGCTGATGAAGTTCATCAGTCATACCTGTCATGTAGTAATTAAGTCCACATTCCATCTCCTAAGCCAGTATATGAGTTCTAGCCCTCATCAACTTTCAACATGACCATTGAAACAGCTTCCCAATTCATCTCCCCTTTCTAATGGATTCTCCACAGGGTCCCAGAATTACCTTTACAAAAAATGTGCTGAAGGCTGGGCATGGTGGCTCACACCTATAACCCTAGCACTCTGAGAGACTGAGGCCAGTGGATTACTTGAGATCAGGAGTTGAAGGCCAGCCTGAGCAAAAGTGAGGGAGGCCCCATCTCTACTGAAAATAGAAAAATTGTGAGACATGGTGGTGGGCATCTGTAGTCCCAGCTCCTTGGGAGATTGAAGCAAGAGGACCACTTGAGCCCAAGAGTTTAAGTTTCTGTGAGCTATGACAACACAGCACTCTACCAAGGGTGACAGAGAGACACTGTCCCCCCCAAAAAATAATAAACAAACAAAAAACATGAAATGAAAAGACAAAATATACTGGATGTATCACATATATATGTAAAAACTTTCAGCACCGTTTCCTATTGAAAAATAATTCTAACACTTATAAAGGTAAAAAGGTCCCCCAAATCTGGCACCACACTCCCTTCTTGCTTTGAGTTTCACAAACACCCTGCCTCCAGGTAAGTTAGACCCATCTGTTACCCATAAGTTAATGTGCTTCTGACACATCACCAACTACATTGCACACAGCTGTCCTCCTGATGCATTTCTAGGCATATTTCAAAACTGAGTTTTAATATGAACTCTTCTTCGAGACATTTTTAATTCCTGACTAAGAAGGACACTGATTGCCTAATCTTTGGTGCTCCCAAAGCATTTATTTTACATTTCTCTTCAAAAATAATGAACCAGGGAGGGGGGAGGGGCAAGCTTCCGACAGCGGCTCCTGTGCAGAAGGAAAGATAACCTCCAGAAACTACCCAATTGAGCTGAAGACGGGGAGTCCAGCTGAGAGAGAGACAAGTGATAACAGGTCTCCTCTGAGGCAAGCTGCGACTTCAAGAAACCAAGCTTCAGGCAGAAAAACTGAACTAAAATTTTCCACCATTCTGAGCTTCCAGAACACCCTTCCCCCCTTACCTGACGCACCAGAAGCCTGACCTCGGCTAAAACTGAGGGGGGAGGACTTAAGCAGTGCCCACCCTCCCTATCTGCCAGAATAGGGAGCCCGCAAGGTAAGAGATTCCAGGTCCCCACCGAGCCCCCACCAGCCCACAGGCCAGCCAAGCCACTGAGACCCCAAAGTGGCTCCAATCCATGCCCCACTGGGCCTCAGCCCCCAGCCTACAGCAGCCAGGAACTCCACAGGCCCTTGGCCCACTGCCAGCAGCAGCCAGGATGTCTGTCGGGTCTCCTCTGCAGTGCCAATTGTGCCCTGCCCGGTCTCGGCCCGCCACCCACTGAGACCCCTGCCAGCACCATCTGTGCCCCAGGCCTGCTGCCCACAGCAGCTGGGAACTCCACTCCTCTGGGACACCTGCATGGCCCCTATTGGAACTCTGCTGGCCCTTAGCCCACTGCCAGCAGTGGCCAGGAACTCCGCTGGGACCCGCACTGGGCCTTGGCCTGCTGCCAGCAGCAACCAGGAAGTCAGCCAGGTCTCCCATGCAGTGCCAATTTGTGCCCTTCCCGGCCTCAGCCCACCGCCCATCGAGACCCTCACTGGCTCTGCTCCATGCCTCAGGCCCACCACACACAGTGGCCAGGAACCCCACTCCTTTGGGACACTCACCGGCTTAGATTGGCATCACGCCTGGTCTTGGCCTGCTGCCAGCTGTGGCCAGGAAGTCCACTGGGACTCCCACCCGGTGTCAATATGTGCCTTGCCTGGCCTTGGCTTGCTGCCCAGCTCCAATCTGTGCCCCAGGCCCACCACCCACAACGGCCAGGAACTCCACTCTGCCAGGATTGGCACCCCACTTGGCCTATGCCTGCCACCAGCAGCAGCCATGAACTCCCATGGGACTGCTACCAAGCCCAATTGGCACCCCACCAGGCCTAGGCCTGTTGCCTGCAGTGGCCAGAAAAACTGCCGGGCCTCTTGTGCAACGCCAATCTGTGTCCAACCTGGCCTCGGCCTGCCGCCTGCCAGGACTCCACTCGGCACTGATCCACACCCTCTGGGACTGCTAGAGACATGGGCTCCCGTCGCAAAGGCCATGGGGTGCCCCATCCCATGCCCTGCTGTTTGATCTGGGCATGCAACACTACGGAGCTGCTCCCGCAGCCAGAACTCCCTGGGTGGGGTAGTCCCAGAGGAGCCACACAGGGTCACTCCCTACAAAGATCCAGCAACAACAGAGTGATCCTGCCAGGGTCTGATCTGGGAAAGACACATCCCCAACTCTAAGGACAGTCATAGGCGACAGTGAAAAATAATCATGAGGTGGAATCAACAGAAAAACTCTGGCAATATAAATAATCAGAGTGGATCAACTCCCCCAAGGAACGACAAGGTAGATATACAGCACAAGATCCCTTGCATAAGCAAATGGCTGAGATGTCAGAATTCGAATTCAGAGTCTGGATAGTAAATAAGATCAGCAGAATGGAGGAAAAGATGGAATTTCAAGCAGTAATCCAAAAGATGACCCAAAAGATGTCTCAAGAATTCAACGAATTCAAAGACAAAAAGACCAAACATTTTGACACATTGAGACAAGAAGTTGCAGTCCTCAAAGATCTGAGAAATACAGTAGAATCCCTCAGTAACAGAATGGATCAAGTAAAAGAAAGGATTTCTGACATGGAAGACAAAGCTTTCGAACGCTCCCAAACTTCCAAAGAAGAAGAGAAATGGAAGGCAAAAATGGATCATTCTCTCAGACAGCACTGGAATAACTCAAAGAAAACCAATATTCGCCTTATAGGGATACCTGAAAATAATGAAGAGGCATCACAAGGCACAAAGTCTCTTCTTTATGAGATTATAAAAGAGAACTTTCCAGATATGCCAAGAGATTCTGAAACTGAGATAGCAGACAGTTTCAGAAACCCAGCACGACTCAACCTGAATAAGTCATCCCCCAGGCACATCATAACTAAGTTCACTAAAGTTAATATAAAGGAGAAAATTCTGAAAGCAGCCAGACATAAGAAATCCATTACCTATAAGGGGAAGAATATTAGAATAACCTCAGATCTCTCTGATCAAAGCTTTCAAGCTAGAAGAGAATGGTCATAGACTTTTAATCTCCTAAAACAAAAGAACTTTCAACCCAGGATGCTGTACCCAACTAAACTGAGTTTCATTTATGATGGATAAATTAAATACTTTAATGACATCCACATGTTGAAGAAATTTGCAATAACTAAACGAGCTCTCCAGGACATTCTCAGACCTATCCTCCGTAATGACCAGAGTAATCCTCCACCACAAAAGTAAACTCACCCAGAAACTTTTAATCAAAGTTCAGCTTCTACAGTGATGAAAGGATTAAAAATGTCCACTGGACTTTCTAAAGATTTATCATTGTTTTCAATTAATGTGAATGGTTTAAATTGTCCTCTAAAGAGGCATAGGATGGCTGACTGGATGCAAAAACTCAGGCCAGATATCTGCTGAATACAAGAATCTCATCTTACCTTAAAAGATAAATTTAGACTCAAGGTGAAGGGATGGTCATCTATATTCCAGGCTAATGGAAAACAGAAAAAAGCAGGTGTTGCAATCTTATTTGCAGATTCAATAGGCTTTAAACCAACCAAAGTAAGGAAGGATAAAGATGGACATTTCATATTTGTTAAAGGTACTACTCAATATGATGAGATTTCAATTATTAACATTTATGAACCCAAACACAATGCACCTCTATTTTTAAGAAAAACTCTAGGAGACATGAGTAACTTGATTTCCTCCAGCTCCATAGTAGTTGGAGATTTTAATACTCCGTTAACAGTGCTGGATAGATCCTCCAAAAAGAAACTAAGTAAAGAAAGTTTAAATTTAAACTTAACCATTCAACAACTGGATTTAACAGACATCTATAGAATATTTCATCCTAATAAAATTGAATACACATTCTTCTCATCACCCGATGGAACATACTCCAAAATCGACCACATTTTAGGTCACAAGTCTAACCTCAGCAAATTTAAAAGAATAGAAATTATTCCTTACATCTTCTCCGACCATCATGGAATAAAAGTTGAACTCAATAACAACAGGAATCTGCATACTCATACAAAAACACGGAAATTAAATAACCTTATGCTGAAGGATAGATGGGTCATAGACGAGATTAAGAAGGAAATTACCAAATTTTTGGAACAAAATAACAATGAAGACACGAATTACCAGAACCTCTGGGATACTGCAAAGGCAGTCTTAAGAGGGAAATTTATAACACTGCAAGCCTTCCTCAAGAAAACGGAAAGAGAGGAAGTTAACACTTTAATCGAACATCTTAAGCAACTGGAGAAGGAAGAACATTCCAACCCCAAACCCAGCAGAAAAGAAGAAATAACCAAAATTAGAGCAGAATTAAATTAAATTGAAAACAGAAGAATTATACAACAGATCAATAAATCAAAAAGTTGTTTTTCTGAAAAGGTCAATAAAATAGATAAACCTTTGGCTAACCTAGGCCGGAAAAAAGAGTTAAATCCCTAATTTCAACAATCAGTAATGGTAAAGATGAAATAACAACAGACCCCTCAGAAATTCAAAATATTCTTAACGAATATTGCAAGAAACTTTACTCTCAGAAATATGAAAATCTCAAGGAAATTGACCAATACTTGGAAGCACGCCACCTACCAAGACTTAGCCAGAATGTAGTGGAAACGTTGAACAGGCCTATATCAAGTTCTGAAATAGCATCAACTATACAAAATCCCCCTAAAAAGAAAAGCTCGGGACCAGATGGCTTCACGTCAGAATTCTACCAAACCTTTAAAGAAGAACTAGTACCTATATTACTAAACCTCTTCCAAAATATAGAAAAAGAAGGAATACTAACAAGCACATTCTATGAAGCAAACATCACCTTGATCTGTAAACCAGGGAGAGACCCAACAAGAAAAGAAAACTATAGACCAATTTCACTAATGAATATTGATGCAAAAATATTTAACAAGATTCTGACAAACAGAATCCAACAACACATCAAACAAATTATACACCATGACCAAGTGGGCTTTATCCCAGGGTCTCAAGTCTAGTTCAATATACGTAAATCTATAAATGTAATCCAGCACATAAACCAATTAAAAATAAAGACCATATGATTCTCTCAATTGATGGAGAAAAAGCTTTTGACAATATCCAGCATCCCTTCATGATCAGAACACTTAAAAAAATTGGTATAGAAGGGACATTTCTTAATAGTGATTGAGGCCATCTACAGCAAAGCCACAGCCAATATCGTGTTGATGGAGTTCAATTGATACCATTTCCACTTAGTTCAGGAACCAGGCAAGGTTGCCCATTGTCTCCATTGCTCTTCAACATTGTAATGTAACTTTTAGCCATTGTAATCAGTGAAGAAAAGGCTATCAAAGGTATCCACATAGGATCAGAAGAGATCAAACTTTCACTCTTCGCACCTGATATGATTGTATATCTGGAAAACACCAGGGATTCTACTACAAACATTTTATAAGAGATCAAGGAATACAGCAATGTCTCAGGCTACAAATTCAACACCCATAAATCTGCAGCCTTTATATATATCAACAATAGCCAAACTGAAAAAACAGTCAAGGACTCTATAATATTTGGGAGTTTACCTAACAAAGGATGTGAAAGATCTCTATAAAGAGAACTATGAAACTTTAAGAGAAGAAATAGCTGAAAATGTTAACAAATGGAAAAATCTTCCATGCTCATGGCTGGAAAGAATCAAAAGTGTTCAAATGTCTATACTACCCAAAGCAATATATATTTTTAATGCAATTCCTATCAAAGCTCCATTGTCATATTTTGAAGATCTCAAAAAAATAATACTTCATTTTATATGGAATCAGAAAAAACCTCGAATAGCCAAGACATTACTCAGAAATAAAAAAAAAAGCAGGAGGAATCACGCTACCAGACCTGAGACTGTACTATAAATCGATAGTGATCAAAACAGCATGGTACTGGCACAAAAACAGAGAGGTAGATGTTTGGAACAGAATAGAGAACCAAGAGATGAATCCAGCTACTTAC
>CAUYRH010007827.1:0-21395 GCA_963574655.1 Perodicticus potto
CCCTTTGGCTTATTTGAGGAAGTTTGGGGAAAGTCTTTAATATGCTCATCAGGCGTTTCCCATTCTGTTGTTACTTTTCATTTTCAAGCTTCACCACTACTCCCCGATATCATATGAATACATTGGTTAGGGAGTCTTAGATTGTAAGCTCCCACGAGTATTCTAAATTCCTAATAAATGTGTGAGGGTTTCCCCTTGGACTAGAGAAGTCTTTTGCCATAGCTGTAAAATCAAGTTTTGTACCAAGTAAAGAAAAACAACCTAGTTTTACTTAGTTTATTATGAAGTCACATTTATTTGTTATCTTCAAAATGGGTTCAGTGAAGAAGAAATCTTTGTAAGAGAAAAAGTATTTTACAAAAAAAGAATTACTTATGTTCGAACCTTGAACAATGTGGGTAATGGGCCCTGATCTCCTGTGCAATAAACATCTCATATAAGTTTTTACTCCCAAAAAACTAATTGCTGGTAGCTTAGTCTTAACTGGAAGCCTTACTGATAACAAACAATTAGTTAACACTTATTTTGTGTATTATATGTAGTATATGCTGTATTATTTTCAATAAAAATATAGTGGGCTCAAAAAAAAAAAAGAAATTTTCAAGTTAAAATTAAGTCAAAAACATTCTCAAAATAGGCTGCATGTAAGGTAACCTTTATGACAGAGTACTTTTCTTATCTTTATTTGTTGAAATGAATTGTACCAAAAATCTACAATTTTTTTTCAAAATTTTACTCAAAGTTTCAAGCATTTCAGAACATGGATAGACACTTAGTTGTATATTACATAAAAGCATTAAAACAGAGCAAATATATAGCTTCACAGAAGAACTGGAGAAAAAGAAACCACTTATTTTGGAATAAGTATACTCAAATGTCCTTTTTAACCTTCTTAATAGCACCCTCCCCTATTTTAAATTAAGTCATTCTGAGTACCTGAGTTTCATGTTTTATAGTTTTATAATTTGTAACGTCTGGCAAAGATCAAGGATTCTCACTTTCCACCTCACAGATGTCCTTGCAAACTGGAACACGATTTAAATGGTTTACGTACATATATTATTCCATTAGTGCCTAATTAAAAATGCTTCTGACAGCTGGCAGACAATGAGCTGTTTCAGGTAATTCAAGTGAACTGATCAAAAATAGAAAATTGTGCTTGTACAACTCATATGATTTCCTGGTACTTGTTGATCATTTTTAGTAACGTTTTAATTTTTCCACAGACTTCATACATTTTATGTACATGTTGTTACTGACATACTCATTTCTCATTTAGATTAAATGTTATTGTATAGAAGTATATTTTTTCATTAGAAATTCTCTTTAGATAAAAATGAAAAGTCTTTTCCGGTAAGTCATTAATTTGATCCTGATTGCCTGATTAGCTGCCTATACATGAGCTTGTCTGCTACATATGTTAAAATCATACTTAGTCCTTGCCTTTGAGCATTTATATAGCTGTACTATTCATGAAATAAACAATGAATTGCCATAAACATGGTGTTACCAAAATTTCTTCTTCAGTAGATCCTTGGTCTCAGAGATTCGAAGAATGAATCCACTGACCAGCGATTAGTGGTAATACAGGATTTATTTTACAGAAAATACAAAGAAAAAACACCACAGCTCCTGGCAGATGGAAAAACCCACATCAGAAAAAATCTCTTCTCTACCTGGGTTCTTAGTCTAGGGGTAATATAAGTCTCATGGGTCCTTTGTAGTTACAATTTGGCCAGGAGTTGGTAAAAAATGAATGGAAACAGTTCTTTCCCCTAGGGCAAGATGATAAGAGTATCAGTTGTGATAAATGAATAGACACCAAAAAGACCCCAGTCTGTCTCAGCCTGAGTCCCCTGGTGTCTCCACCCACCTGGGGCAAATTCCCGGGAACAGGTCTCAGAATAGAAAAAGGAAGTTCTTTGAGTTCTGAAAACCCCCCTAGCTATGGCTAAATACTGGTGGAACCTTACTCAAGCGGAGCTTCCCAAATTGTAATTCCTCTTTGAGCCAACCACCACACTGTAATCCCACCCTAAACTAACCATCACGTTCCACTTCTCTACTTGCTTGCTTGCTTGCCACACAGCACAAAAAGAGTATAAAAATCAGCCTGCTCCTCACTTTGGGGCACCTGCCTTTGAGAACGGCAGTCCCCTGCATAGGTGTAATAAATAACCAATTGATTTTTATCTGAGTGGGGTCAGAGTCTATCTTTACAGAGTGATACAGGTACAACACAATGAATGGATACTGTCCATTCTGCTAGGGACATGGTAAATGAACTCATTATGAATGGATATAGTCACTTTGGCTAGGGGCAAGGTGAATGAACATATTAATGAATAGAGACAGTCCATTCATGAAATTGTCCATGCCTAGGAAATGAGAGGGTCCTCCATCAGCCCTAAATGGACCCAGGGGACTGTGAAATGCTCACTGGAGAGTCATGCAGCCAGAGGAAGGCTTTCTAGGTTCAAGCATGGTTCTGGGGTTGGTACCTGCAGCAGCGCGGACTGTGCTGTGGTCTCCTCAACTCACTAGGGACCCACAGGCTCCCGCCCGGCTCACCCTCTCTGCAGCACCTGGTTCTCTAGCTTGGCCTCCCCTCTTCTGCTGCACCAAAAACACTTCTGAGAGGTGGAGATGCAGAAGGCACGGCAGGTCCTCCGGTGGCCAGCACTGACCAAGCTGGGGTGCATCCTCCCTGTATCAATGGTATTAGTTATAGTTCTCTAGAAAAAAAGAACAGGATGATACGTAAGTCTTTAGAGATTTTTTTTAAAGAATCAGCTCATGTGACAGTGGAGTCTGGCAAATCTAAAATGTACAGGTGAGCTGACAGGCTGGAGATCCAGGGAAGAGTTGATCTTGCTGCTAGGGTCCAAAAGTGGTCGGGTGCAAAGTTCATTTTTCTTCAGTGACTCCAGTCTTTTTCCTGGTAGGACCTTCAACTGATTAGATGAGGCCTACCCACATTACAGAGGATAATCTGCTTTACTCAAAACCTATTGATTTAAGTATCAATCACTTCTGAAAAAAAATAAGTTCAAACCAACAGTTATACTGGTGTTTGACCAAAACCTAAGTGCACAGGCCTAGACAAACTGACAGTAAAATGAATCTTCACAGACATGTGGAATAATCACTGACACAATCTGAAAAAATGACGCAGACAGGAAAGATTATTTTATGAAAAAAATATTTGATTGGAAGAGAGAAAAAGAATAAAAAGAATAGTAGAGTGTGATGTAGAGATTTGGAAGGTAAAAATCATGTGAGTAGTTCCTAGAAAGTCAAGTTGATACCGGAATTTCATCTTCAGTAGGTACTTGGTAGTGGTCATTCGAAGAATGAATCCATGGACATTTGTCACTTTATGTGATGCCAATAGTAAGTTGATTAATCAGTGCCAAGACAGGATTTATTTTACAGAAAAGGATGTGGAGAAAAAACCACCAAAACTCCTGGCAGAGAGAAAAATCCAAATGGGAAGAAAGTGCTTGCTCTCTTTCTTTCTCTCTCAAACTTATAAGAAATTAACCAGGCTTCGGAAATGGGGTGTTTCCTGTTCAGCCACAAGTGCAGGGGGAGGGAGACACTAAGGCCTAAGGTGCTGATGTCTCCCCAGCAGTTGTCTAGCCCTCCAGCTACCTGAGCCTCCGAATGGGACCCCCACCTGCTCTCCAACCGGCTGGTTCCTCTGCCAGCTGCACCAACACCACCAGGGTGGAGGCTGCAGGTCAGCCCCTCAGCTCCACCTACCCTGTATCAAAGTCAGGAATGTTCTAGTGGTTTACCATATATTGCTACTCTGTATTCCAGCATCCACTTTAAAAACTTTAATCTAGAAACATCTGCTTTCCCAGGGGAAGTCATTTACAGGCAAAATTTCACTACTTGGATTTTTTTTCCTTCTGCAATACACATAAGAATGCAAATACTATACTTGGCATAGAAAAAAATATTCTTCAGTGTATGTAGACCACAAGTAATAATTAGAGTTCAGGGTTGTTAGAGCTGTAATAGAGTAATGTGTTGTTTGATCAACTGATAGGATCTTTCAGCTCTATTCCTGGGAAGGAGTATCTGAAATGTTAACTTACATAACTAACTAAAGGCTAGCTGGATCACAAACTGTTACTAGGGAAGCAAACTTCTGGGTTAAAATTCATATGGATTCATATTTTGCTCAAATTCTTTGTATGTTAAAACACTGAAATACATCAAAAAACATAAATCAAATTTGCAATGTATAATGCTCTTAGCCAGTGGAATTCTGGATATGGCTCAGCCAGGCTAGTGAGGGAAATGTGCCTCCCTTCTCAACCTCACAGTTAGAAACAGCATGTTCATAACTTAATACTGGCATCACATAAAGTGACAAGGGTCCTTTTTTTATAGGTTTATTGTTTAAAGTGAAAATATATATTTATAATAATTTACCATTACATAATATAATTTTCACTCTTCATTACTCCAACAAATTGCTATCAAGTAGATGTAGTTAGATTAAAATCACTATTTCATTTATAATTTGTCTGGCTTTTGTGTTTGATTCCAGATGTGTTAGACATGTCCTGAGTGATAGGAGTATTACTATTATTTATGGCGTAGCCCTTGGACCAGGCTTGAAGTTATGCTAACTAGAGAACTCAGAATTGGACTGGTCAGAAAGACCAACCATGTGATTACAGAGCTTTGAACCAGGTGACATCAGCCTGACATTCAGGGAGGAAAGTGAATCTGCAGATTGAGTTTAATGCATGAACAATATTCAGTCAATCATGCCTCTGTAATGATATTACAATAAAATCTCTGGACATATGTATTCAGGTGAGCTTTCCGGTTTAACATATTCCTGTGCACATTGCTGTACATCAATGTGCAGAAGAGTGATTTATCCTCACTCCTGGGGAGAGGACATGGAAGCTTCAAATTCAGAACCCTTCCAGTTCTTTCCTTATGCATCTATTCTCTGGGGTGGTCCTGAGTTGTATCCTTTTCTTGTTGTGTATAATAAAGCTATAATCATTAATTTTAATTCTTCTTTGAGTTCTGACTTATTCTAGTGAATTCTAAAGTCCAAGGACATAATAGAAATCCTCTGAATCTGTAGCTGGTTGGTCAGAGTGTGGGTGGTCTGAAAATTCCCAAAGCTGTGGCTCATACCAGAAGTGAGATCAGTCCTTTAGAGGTCTATGTCCTTAACTCACTCAAGAAGTTTAGCTAACTCTATAATTTGTTGAATATTTTTATTTCTTGAAGTAATTATTTCATTATATATTTGCATTAAAACATCCTGGTGTACAGTGTACACCTTAAGTATAGACAATAAAAATAAAGAAGAAATGCACATGCTTATAAATGGAATCTATAAATGGAATCTATCCATTTGGAATCTAAATGGAATCGATCACTTTGGCATTCAGTGTGTGCTGTTCTGATGTGTTCACTTCTAAAGGCAGAGATGAAATCGACTTCTCCAAAATCTCATGAACTTGGAGTTAAAAAAAAGTGGAAAACTAGACAGAGGATATGCTAAAGTTCTTGTGGACCCCAACCTGGGACAGTGGTCAGCAAGGGAGACAGTGCTGGAGAAGTCAAGAGCCTTTACATCAATCTTCTAGCACAAAGCCTATAAGGGCACACATCGTCTCATGTGCCTGGTGCAGCCTGAATACAATGCAGTGACGTGTCCTGCTTCTTGGGAATCTTTTTACTGGGGACTGTAACAGAGTATATGTGCAAGAATGCACGGTAGTCAGTAGGCAGCAATCAAGGTTAAAAATGAGAAAGGGGAGATTACAGCCCCCAGGAAGGCTGGGTAAAGGGTAAATAGGGACACAGGGTAATGGAACATATGAAGTGGCCCAATAATGTATACAGGGAGAAAAGAAAGGGGGTGAGGGGAACAAGTTTTATCCCTTCAGCTATCACAACTTCCTAACTTAGCCTGCCTGTACTGCTGATTCCCCACGCAGGGATAGTCATGTAGACATTGCCCTGACTGAGCACTTTACTCTGAGTTGGAAGGTCCATGAAGAATTCATCCTGTCAGCCTCCCACAGGGATACTACACTCAATAGACAGGACTGAATTTCTGTCATTGGAGAGCCAAATGGGGGCTGCCATATGCAATACAAATGGAGTAGATATCCAGGAGAGTTGGAAGAAGTGACAGGAAAGGCAAAGATGCCAGGCAGAACTGGATACATTATTGGTGACACTTGGTACTAAAATTTATTCAAGAACAGAGACAAAACATACTGCTGGACATCAAAGAGCTGTGAGACAACGGGCCAGATGAAAATTTCCATTAATACATACAGGGAAAGAACTGGTGAAACATTGGCTCTTAACTGTTAGTGAGATATTTCACCGTATACCAGTGAGTAATAGAGAACTTCACCTTATGAAAACAAGTAGTAGTAAGGAATTTGCTTGGGGCTGAATTTCAGATATGACTAACACATGAAGAATAAAACTAATATATTGCCAATACAGGAAAGAAGTACTGTCAGCCAGGTTTAAGGACTTTATTTCATTACTACATAGATGAGCACACACATTTGTCACTAGAAATTTTAAAACTGTTTCCCATTCATTTATGTTTAATTAATGTTGAAACTTACAGAGGTAGACATTATTTCCCTAATATGTAGAAAGAAGAAAATTAGAAATGTAAGGTTTCTTACAGTAGCATGGCCTTCTAATACAAAAATTCTAGCTTTGCTAACATGACAGGTGACTGCAAGAATTAAAACAAATGATGTAATTAACACAAAGATTAAGAGAGACTTTTTCACAGACCAACGTAAAATGTAGTGAAGTGTACATGTTGGCAACAGGGACGTATGTAGATTTTTATAGTGGTACAGACTTTCAGGTTCTAAAGTAAAAAAGAAGACCGGTAAGTAGACACAAAGACAGGAGAGAGAGAAAGAGATAGATGGAGAGAAAGAACTGAACTCCTATACAAAACAAGAAAAAGGAAAGAAGATGCAAGAGTTATGAAAGAAAGAGTCCAAGAATGGCGATGAATAAATTGTATTTACCAAGAAACAGGAGGGAGGAAATATTTAGGCACTGAAGAGAGGTAAGGAGGAGAGGCCTGTGCATTTGTAAGTGTGAGTGAGAATATGAAAGCGTGTATATGTAGGCACTTGCCTATACAGGAGGTAAATACTATTATCCTAGTGTTTTAAATCAATAAATCGAGTCAGAGATATTAATTTAGGAGCCAGTGTTTCATAGTAGGTTTTAGATCTGAGAATAGGGTTTAGATTATCTGATCAGAAAAAGATATAAATGATTTCTATTATAAATGTGTAGAGGACTGGACACCCTGCTTGCAATGGACAGTTACTGATTCTTATCACACTAAAAGGAAACGCTGAGAACAGGACAGTCTCTTGGCAAACCTAGAGATGTTTCCTGACTTGGGGGCAATCCCCCAAGTAATTCAGTGTTCCGGAATGAGATAAGGTCGGTCACTCACTAGTAAGCATGTGTTAAACAGTGATGTTTAGTAGTTCTTGATGAGGGTTGTGGGGAAAGAACACGTGAGGAGAGCACGTGGAAATCCTTACACATGCAGCCCTCATCCGCACCTGTTTATGTCAATTACCTTAACTCACCACACCTGTTGTGTATAACCTTAATAAATAGCCGTTGCAGAGGGGGCTCGGGGCTACCCTGTAACTAAGGTTAGCCTGTCCTGCAAGCTTGTACTTCAAATCCGTGTCATGCCTAGTTCCTTCCTTTGACAACCAAGACCGGGCCATAGGGACCCCGACATAAATGTAAAAACTAAAGAGTAATATAATACTCTTAATATTCATAAGAATATTCATAATATTTTTATATATGAAGCCAGTAAGAATTTAATGTAAAACATTTCATTTGATGATCATACCACATTCCTCAAGTCCTGGTAAAACTAGTAAAGATGTGAATAAGTGGCTGGTGTATTAGTTAATTATCATATAATAGAAAAATAGGTTTAATTATCATTCCATTTGTTATCATCTGTTTTAAACATTATTCCATTTTGGAGCAGGTCATTTTATGTATTGAATTTAGTAAGTTTTACAAATTTTCCATAGCGCTTATCAACAAATAGAATAAAAATCTCACCAAGTGTTTTACGGTTGACCTTTGTTTTTTAAACTTCTTGGAAAACCTAGTTTCTCTAGGTTCATGATATATAATACTGATTTTCATCAAACGTGTTCTCATTAGTTACTTTTTGATATGCACACTTTTTTTGCAGTCATGACAGAAGCAAAGAAATATCAGATGTGCAGACCAAGAAAAAGAACTGGAAGAGAGGAGGGGCTAGAAGCAGAGAATTTTCTTGAGAGGATCTGGAAAACAGAAAGAACATTTTTCTTGAAACTAGTTTAGCTTGAAGAAATCTTGAAGGGAAATATCAATAAAACATTTAGCATATAAAAGTCAAGTTGAAAAGGAAATATTTTTGTTACCAGCATGTTCTAAATGAAACTGAGATCCATCTCACTCACTCTGCTATAGTTTTAATGTTTGTGTCTCCTCCAAACTTCACATTAAAACATAATTCTCATTCAGGTGATAATGACCTCCGGGAGAGTGATTAAGTCGTGAGGGCTCTCTGCCATCATAAATGAGTTGCTGCCTTATAAAAAGACTGGAGAAAACTACCATAGGCGCTTTTTCCCCTCTCCCTCCCACCATGTGAGTACGCCTCTGAGGGAAGACACCCCTGATGGAGCAGCTCTCACCAGACACTGAACCTGCTGGCCACTTGATCTTGGACTACCTAGCCTCCAAAGCCCTGAGAAATCAGTTTCTGTTCATTGTAAACATCTTAGTCTCAGGTGTTGTGTCACAGCAGGACAAATGAACTAAAACATTCTTATAGAGCATAGTTTTGTCTCAGTCCGTTTCTTACAACAGAAGATATAAGATCCTTTTTTATGCTAAATGAACTTTTTTTAAAGTAGGTTGCTTATTGGATGGCTGTATTTTTACCTATTTCTTTTTCTAAATCATTCTGTTAATTCTATCTTCTTATAGAAATTAGGCAGAAAGGTTATAAAATGTGTTGTAGATATAGCTGTAGATACAAATTAAGTATGGAAGGGAGGGCAGGTGGGCGTGTGCATGAAAGGGGCAGACAGAACTGTCTGTTGGGTGTTATATGCGGTGATATAATTTAACAAATGCAGTTACATTTGTATACATTAAAGGCAACATCAGTTTATTTCAAAAGCATATAAAAAGTACTTTTTCACTTAACTATTGTCTTTTATGCCTTAACGAATTTAAGTGTTACAGAGGAAATGTAAGGTATGTCCACAATAACTATGATACGAAGCATTGTGTAAGAAGGACAAATAAAGTCACCACTCACTTGAGATAATAATATTAAAAGCATCATATAATAGTTGACTAATAAATAGGACTCTGAAGTGTTAGGATTTAAACAGATAAAGATGAAATTTTAGCTTAGCTAATGAAGAGATCCATTTTATCTGAAATTTAGTGTACACTATACTGTGGGTTAGAAAATGACTCTAGCTTTTTTCTTTCAAAGCCTAACTAATAGCTGTACATTTAATTTATATCCTAAGAGAGAAAATTAATTGCTCCACTTAGCCAAGTTCAAAAACAGTTTCCTTCTATTTAGCTCTCAAGTGCAAGTATTAACCTACTATAGGAATCAGTACCTTTCTTTGTAAAGGGGGATAAAAATGTGCAATTAACTTCAGACATTTTCTTAGAAACCTGGTATCCTACTGGGCAATTTCAAGGCAGCAATTGCTTGATGATATATTTCTTATCACCTGACTTTTAGCTTCTAAAAACATTTTGGAGCTTTTCAAGTCTGTAAGTAGAAAGACACGTCTCTGTCAAAAAGACTATTAATGTAGCTCCTAAGTAGAGAGGCTATTAACGTTTGAGGAATTAGGGCTGTTCGTGAGCCAGTTCAGAAGATCATCCTACAGTTGAGATGGCCCCACCAATTTTTAGTTAATAGAAAGCACTGGATCAAAGGTTAGAGAGCTGCTAAGAGCAGGACTGAAGCAAGATCAGTCTTGAGAAAGTTCTTAGAAGAATAATAGAAAAAGAAAATTTACACTATGTAGTAATCTTAAATTTTTTACTTTTTTTTTTCTTTTTCTCTCCAGCTTTATTGAGGGATAACTGGCACAAACTATGTAAATTTACAGTATACAATTTGATGAATTTGACATACACATACACCTGTGAAACCATCACCAAATCAAGACAATGAACATGCCCATCAACTCTACAGGATCCCTCATGCCACATTGTGAATCCCTCTTCCCAACTATACTGGAGACAATGACAGACTCCAAGACAATCTGATCTGCACCTACTGTAGACTGGTTTTATTTTCCAGCATTTTATGTAAATGAAATCATAAAATGTTTGTTCTTTGGGGGCCTAAAAGAATTCGCCCACCATGTGGATCAACGGTACGTTCCTTTTTATTACTGAGTAGTATTTGAGGCTGGGGATATATTTCATTTGTTTACCTTAACTTTTGATTTAAGATTTAACTTTCTTCAAGTAGCTAGAATAACAAGGCTTCCTTGAAATCTTCTGTTGCAAGTAAAATTGATCAAATCCCACTTTGAAGACACAAAGCTCAGGGCAGACCAGGAGTGGATGGAGTGTCCCTCTGGAGAGGGGAGGACCCTGGAATGTCAGTTTCTCCTATCTCTGAATATTCTCTTTCAATCACATAGAGTGGAATTGAAATGTGTCCTTTTAGCTGTAAAACAATACACAGGCAAACTGTCCTGATAAATGACAATTAAACTAAGGAAATAAGCCAATTCTCTTTTCTACAATGCAAATCTCCTTATCATTTTAGAACCCTAAAGGAGTCTGTGAAACATTGGCATGGAAATCATGTACCAAGGCATTGATGGAGCCCAAATCTGTCAATCTTCATCCCCAGCATGAAGTTGGGGAGACTACCAGGGAGAAAGTAGCAAAAGGAAAAGTGTGGAGGGAGGATATCTTGGGCTGTGGAAAGGTGATAATTTGCCTTCACCCTTTATCTCTGTGTACCAATGGTGCATCTGGTGCTAATTTTCTTTAAAATAACATCGCGAATACCAAGAAGTAAAGACTTCTCCATCCTTTTCAAGTTTCATATTCCTCACTTTTACCAGGAATTTTGGAATTAATTAGTCCCCTGAAGGTTAGGGCAAAACTCCTTCTTTATGTACGGGTATTAATATAAGACAACTTAATATGGAAAAAGACAAATCTACAAAGCAACATGATTGGGAAGTAGTGGAAAGGAGGAGTTTTGCACTTTGTCAAAACTTTCTTTTAAAAGGCAAATTTTCTACTCGGGAGGCTGAGGCAAGAGAATCACCTAAGCCCAAGAGCTAGAGGTTGCTGTGAGCTGTGACACCACAGCACTCTACTGAGGGTGACAAAGTGAGACTCTGTCTCCAAAATAAATAAATTAATTAATTAAATTAAATAAAAAAGCACCTTTTTATTTTCCGTTTGCCAGTTTTTCCATAGATTATGGTTTTTTAATTGAAATATAATTCATTTTCCATAAAGTTCACTATTTTAAAATCAGGTATTTTTAGTATATATATATAAAGTTATGCCATTATCACTATTAACTAATTCAAGAGCATCTTTGTCACCCCAGAAAGACTCTTCAACCTTTTTAGCTGTCATTTCCAATTTATTCCTCTTACCTCATAACTGTAACCACTCATCTATTAGCTGTCTGTCTTGTTATCCTATTCCTGGCATTTTATTTCAATGAATTCATACATTATATGCCCTTTTGTTTCTAGGTTATTTCATTTAGTATAATGTTTCCAAGGTGCATTTGTGTGAAGTTGAAAGGCTTATCTGATAACCTAACAATTCCTCTATTTGACATATATTCCAGAGAATTTTTGTTGTATGTGGCCAGTGTTATTTGTAAAGATATCTAGAGCACTATTCTTTGTGAGAGGTCAAAACTAAGAAGAACCCAAAGGACTATCAACAACAGACGGGCAAATGAATTGTGATACACTGAAACCAAACACATGAGTAATGATGAATAAGACATCTAACAGCATCAATGTGGATAAGATTCAACGCATGATAGTGAGGGGGAAAAGCAAGTTATCAGTAGGATCCCAGTTAGATGGAGATGAAAAATACATGTATTTAGAGATAGATCCACCAATAGTAAAAGGCATAAAACCAAACAAGGCAAAGAAAAACACAAATTTCAGGGTAGTAAGTAGGGTGTGTAAGTGAATGGCACATAGTGGGTTTCCTAGATAGATATCCTTTTATTTATTATTTATTCATTTATGTTATTTATTTATTCATTCATTTATTTATTTATTCATTTATATTAATTTTCTTAAATTTCAAAATATTAAGGGGACACAAGCATTTTTGTTAGGAGGATGAATTGCCTAATGCTGAGGTAAGGGCTTTTCGAGTGCCTGTCCCTGGAGTAGTGTATATCGTACCTGGTGGGTACATGCACCTGCTACCCTCCCCTCTTCTTAGTTTCCAGTGTCCTCTTACACCACTGCATTACTATGGGCACCCACTCCATATCTCCTACTTGTTAGGGGCAACAGGTGGCATTTTTTTAAATTCCTGGTATATTTCACTTAATATTTGGTAGTTCCCGCCTCTCACCGCTCTCCACATGTGGGTTTTCCCCAGTCACCTGTGCTGAGTGGATCACTCCCCTTCTCTCTCCTTTACCTTGGACGTCTCCAGTCACTCCCCTGATGATTCACGATGGTCTCTCATGACTTCCTTAAACTCTTCTTAAAGCTTTAGTTTAGAAACATTAGGTACAGGTATTTTAGAACTCCTTTATATATTTTCTTGGTAAAAGTATTTACGAGTTTACTTTGTAGCTCAATAGAATGAAAGATTTTATTAATTTAGTTTCCTCATTAATTGATTGTGAAAAGGAAATACCACTGCCAATCCTTTACGTGGTGCCCACGTCCCCTCTCCTTGAATTGGAACTGAGATGCTTGCAACCAATAGAATGCAACGAAAGTTCCACTGTTTGACTATCAATAAGAGGTCGCTAAAGGCCATGAAACTTTCATGTTCAGGGGAAATTGTGAATTTGGGATAAAATTATTACAAATTCTTGGAATCATCACCCACCTCAGACTCTGTTCTCACTTTCAGACCACATAGAAATCCCATGCACAGGAGCTCCAATCTACATCCCAGGCTAAGCATGACATTTGATCATTAAAACCCAGTTGCCACACCTTTAAATGAAGAGGTGTCCAGATGATTCCAGCCCATGACCTTAGGCTTCCTGCTCCCATCTGAGTCCTCAGATCCCTTAAAGAACAGACAACCATCCCTTCCATTCCTATTCCATTTTGTCCAAAGTCTTGGACATTCTCTGTAAGCATACTACAAGTCATATTTTATGTTATTATATTTGGGGGGGGGGTTGTAACATGGCAATAGTAACTAAAACAAAGTTTATCCAATGTTCTTTCCATTTGAGTAGGACGGTATCTTTTGCCATCTATGCTAAGCTGCTTTACAATTGCGGTCTAATGCTAGCTTTTAATGACAGCACTTCAACTTTTGTCCTGGTTCTGTCCTCAAAAGCACCTATTTAAGTTCTAAGCTTAACCATACTTTTGTCTGTGCAAGTTGAATGATGTAACATGTTTCTTTTTCTTACTTTCTGACATAGCTGAATGTGTGGGTCTCACACATTCTTTCCTACAGAGAAAGAAGGCTGACACATGTGATTTTCTGTCAATAATATTTTTTTCTGAATATTAGAATCTTGTACCAGTATAGTGGCAGGCTCAGGAGTTTTAATACCTGTAAATAGGATAAGGTTCTTCAAAACGAAGATGATGGTTTGGAGAAGCTAGGTAAACTTTTATTTCCTCAGCCACTGTTCTCCTACTTCTGTCAATTAGAACTATTCTTTTGTATTCAGATTATGCAAACACTTCTGTATACAGATTATATGCATTGGCATTATTTATTCGTTTTACAATGTTTAAATGAAGAAAATGTACAGTGCTCAGAGCACGAAGGTCATAATCAGCGTGAAGGAGTGGAGGATACTTGTAAAAATCTAAATGATTTTCAGGAGTGCATTTATCTTTACCAAAGTTTTTTGCTCAGACAAACATAGTGTGCTGCCCTCCTTCTTTCCTCGTAATGAGAAGTTGTAGAACCTATCATATTGCAGATGGTATTTGCAAATCCGTGTTCAGACTTGTTTCTTCTTCTGATTAGATGTCTTGTTATCCAAGCAAATTGGAGTATGCTCATTTAGCACAGCAAAGACAGACACTGATGCTGAGATTTGGAGTGACAGGAAAAAGGCCATTTATTTGTATGGCACCACGCAGGGAGAATAGGCATCTGATGTTTACAACCTGAAATCCCCGGTGGCTTTACAAGCAAGGGTTTCTAAAGGCAAGGGCACATTTCAAGAAAGCAGAAGTTGCAGACAAAATTGTAAAACAATATGTGGAGGTTATACATTTGGTTTGGAATATCTTGAAGAGAGAGCTTACAAGTCATAAGTGGATTCAGAGATTCTTTAATTAGTAGTTAGTTAAAGAAGCAAGGCCTTGGCTAAAACTTGAGGTCAGCAGAAAGGAATGTTAAGGTTTAGTCAGTGAAAGTGACTCTCTCCAGGCCCCCTCAGAAAGAAACTTTAAAACAAAGAATGGCCATCAGACTGCCCTTCAGGTCCCTCTTATCTTAGGTCTACATGATAGTGGGCCAGTATTCCATCTGGTGGGAATTTCTGAAAAATCACTTAAGAACATACATTAAGATATTATCTTTTAGTTTATATTGGGAAGCAAATGCATTGTGACTAGATTGCTTGGAAGGCTCATGTTACTATCTTTTTCTTTGTCAGGTTGGTCATTTACTTTTCAAGGGTAGATAGGTACCTGGAATTTCTGTTGAAGGAACTCAGGATTTCTCTTTTCTATCCCTGCTATTGAGACACCGCAGATCCCCAAGCCAGGAATCGAGTCTATCTTAGCCTCTATTCTTTCTTTTTCTCCCTGGCCTGTCGATGGTGTGACAAAGGTTTAGTGGTCCAATTTTTAGACATGTTACAGGAATCAATGCAGAAAAAAGGTTGACAGAAGTTCACTGTGCTTGCAGAAACCAATCCTGTCCTGCTATTAATGAACATTGATGCAGGCAATAAACTGATTAAAATTGTTTTGCTAGTGAATCAAGAAGTGAGGTACTTAAAGACAGACATTATTTCATCACCAAGAGCTTGCAAATTTGCACTTTGGCTTTTTCACATTAATATAATGTAAACAGCCAGCTGAATTAAAAATGACCTGTGACAGTCACAAACTATTTAGAGAAACAGCATGATTACATGGAATTATGATCACTTGTTTCCTCCATTAGTGAGGAACTCTGAAATGTAGCAATTTTTAAAAAATATTATGTGAAAATAATGGAAATAGTTTCTGTGAAAGATTCTAGCTTTGTGTTCATTACATTTCCATAATATTAACAGTTGTTTCTAGTTAGAAGGCAAACTGAAATTAGTTTATTCTGTTTGGGGGCGGGAACAACCTATTGTTCTAAATAATTGATTGTAAAATATTATGTGAGTGTACTACAAAATAACAAGAATATGTAGCAAGCATTAAATAGACTGCTTGAAACTGTAACTGTTATTGGCCAATCTGAAAATAGTTACCTATCTTCTATTCTTTAGGGAGAATCTAGAAATAAAAATAAGTATGATTTTAAAAACTTAAAGAAAATCAAAGAAAAAGCTATGGTTTTAATTAGTATCATTATTCTACAGAAAAAGAAATTGCTCCTCACTTAATTTATTAGAGATACACATCTTCACAATACTGGAATATATTCCAGGAGGCTGCAAATGAACAAATAAAAAAAAAAAAAAGAATGCAAACCTGACTAAAAGTACTGAGCAATTTCTATTATGTGCAAATATACTGTATTTCATATCAGTGGAAGGATGAATATAATACAAGGCAAAATACAGAATGATTTTAAAAAGATACAAACACATTGCTAACAATCATGAGAGAAGGGCGGTGGAGTAGCTGAGAGTAGAAAGTCAGGAAGTCTCATTAATAGAAACAGCGAGTTTTTTTGCTGGAGGTCCTTGAGGATCATTTGGATTTGACAGATGATGATGTAAGGCAATCCATTCTCATATTTATTCAATATATAATTGCATGTCACTAACCATAGTATATATCATGGGCATTTATTGGGCTAATAAAGCCATACTATTATATCTAGGAAATCAATAAAATATAAAACATATGCTTCCCAATCTAGCAGAAAAATGTCATATACAGAAATAATATATGCTAAACATCAAAATAAAATCTATGGAATTTTTCTTTCAATTACCTGTATTAAAAAAATACTGTGGTGGAGAAACTTGATGTACACTTTAATTTTATTTATTATCTTTTTAGGGTATTCAGTGTTTATTGAAAAGACATCAAAAAGGTCTACAAAAGTTAAGACAAAGCTTAACAGTAGGGAGTGGCAGAAATGGCTTAGCCTCGATGTGTACTCTAGAAGATGGCTTGAATTTAAGCAAAGTGCTTTGCTCTTGTTATTTCATCATCTTCTCCTTCTTTTTCTCTTTCTCCTCCTTTTTCTCCTCCTCTCCTTTTTTATCTTCCCTCTCAGTTTTTGGAGGTATAGAATGAAGACGATATATCTAATACAATTATGTACTACTTTATCCTAATTGCCACTGAATTCTACATATCTGTGTATCTGCCATTTTTCACTATGTGTCTGTTATGTCTCTGATAGTAGAGCAATATTTTATTCATCTGTAGGTTCTTAGAGCTGAGCATAAGGCCCAGCACCCAGCAGACCCTCAATGATGCCTGTGCAGGTAAGGAGGGCAAAATAATTAAAGTCCAGGGGCAGGCAGCAAACTGGAGGGTGTATTCATGCACAGGGATAAAACCTATTTGAAAGTGGCAAAGAATTCTATTGTATCCTAATTCTGAACAAACAAACAAACAAGAATGTAGCATTTACAACAATTCTGACAAACAAGGAGCACAAGCATTTTTCCCTTACACACTAGTAGGTTATACAGGATGAACATTATTCCAATCATCTTCATTTTACCTATTTATAGACATCGCATGTTCCCATATATATATATATATATATATATACATACATATATATATAGCATAATTTTATTATATTATTCTGGCAAAGGTGTAAGATACTAAAAAGAGCTAGCTCATTTAAATATATAACATTTTATAAAGGATGTGCTCGTAGTTAAGTATGTGTAAGACTGGTATTTCTGCATTGTCAAAAGTCACGAAGTGCTAATCATACACCAATTTCATCATCACTTTTTAGGCATTACCTTAGATGTAATTTTTTTTTTTTTTTTTTAAGAGACAGAGTCTCACTTTGTCGCCCTTGGTAGAGTGCCATGGTGCCACAGCTCACAGCAACCTCCAGCTCTTGGGGTTAGGTTATTCTCTTGCCTCAGCCTCCCAAATAGCTGGAACTACAGGCACCCACCACAACACCCAGCTATTTTTGGTTGCAGTTTGGCTGGGGCTGGGTTTGAACCCACCACCCTTGGTATATGGGGCCGGCGCCCTACTCACTGAGCCATAGACGCTGCCCCTTCAGATGTAAATTATTTGAGAGGAAAGTCAGGTCTGTAATTAAGGAGAAATAATTTATTGTACAGGAATAAGGCTACAAAAAGGCTGTATTAGCTTGCATTCCCAACAACAGTGTGGAAGTGTTCCCTTCTCTCTGCATTCACATCAACATCTGTAGTTTTGGGATTTTGTGATGTGGGCTCAAAGTCACTTTGATTTGCATTTCTCTGATGATTAAAGATGATGAGCATTTTTCCATGTGTTTGTAGGCCATGTGCTTGTCACTTCAGAGAAGTTTCTGTTTAAGTCTCTTGCTCACATAGAAATGGCCTTTTTGGAAAGAAGTTGGAGAACGCTCAAGGAACTAAAAGTGGACCTACCATTTGATCCTGTAATCCATCTATTAGGTATTTACCAAGATGATCAAAAATCATTTTACTACAAAGACATTTACACTAGAATGTTTACTGCAGACCAATTCATAACTTCTAAGTCACTGAAGCAGACCAAGTGCCCATCAACCCATGTATCAATTAACAAATTGTGATATATGTAGACCATGGAATACTATGCAGCAATAAAAAGATGGAGACTTCACATCTTTTATGTTTACCTGGATGGAACTAGAACATCTTCTTCTTCTCCTTTTACTTTTTTTGAGACAGAGTCTCACTATGTCACCCTCGGTAGAGTGCTGTGGTATCACAGCTCACAGTAACCTCCAACTCGTAGGCTTAAGCAATTCTCTTGCCTTGGCCTCCCAAGTAGCTGGAACTACAGGCGCTCACCACAATGCCTGGCTATTTTGTTGTTGTTGTTGTTGTTGTTGTTGTTGTTGTTGCAGTTGTCTAGCTGTCCCTGGCTGGGTTTGAACCCTCCACCCTTGGATATGGCTAGCACCATAATTGCTGTGCTATGGGTGCTGAGCCTGGAACATATTCTTCTTAGTAAAGTATTACAAGAATGGAAAAAAACAATCCAATGTATTCAATACTACTATGAAATCAGTACATAATCACCTACACATTCATAGGAATGGTAAAACATAACTACAGTCCAGAAAGAAAGAAGGAAGAGGAAGGACAGGAGAGGGGAGAGGTGAGGTGGAGAGGAGTGAGGGTGTTTGGGGGGACCTAACCTAATCTGCATAATGCAATGATACATTTCTAAACTATTAAAAATAGAGTATGAATGTCTTACCACAGCAAGTAAGTAAGCAAGGAGATGATTATATTAATCAGTTTGATGTAAGCATTTCACATTGTATATCAAATCAACACATCTTACCTCATAAATGCATTATGTACACAGTTATGATTTAATAAAGAATTAAAAAAATAAACTTACAGTGAGCAAATGCTATTGAAACAAGGATTAAGTAAATGTTGTCCTATAAGCCGTCCTCCAAAATTCTTCTTGTGAAAGGAAGTGTAGAAAAAGAAAAGAATATTCATCAAAAAATTAAGGGTGTTTAAATTTTTTCTGTTGTTGCTGCTACCCTCACTAGATACTCATAATATATTTGGGAAAAATTTCTAACTCAGAGGTTAATGCAGTAGGAGACTGTCAGAGCAGAAACTGAGTCTGTGGTTTTTGACCCAGTGTATTGAAGACACTATTTATATTAATATGTTGCAGATTTGACTTTCCAGAATGGAGGCCCACTGAGCACCGAGGCTATCAGAACACCAAAGGTGACCCCAAATATATTTTCATCGATCATGTCTTATTGCTATACTTTCTCCAGACGTTATTATTATTGTTATTATCATTATTTAGAAACAGAGTCTCACTTTAGCGCCCTAGGTAGAGTACCATGGCATCACAGCTCACAGAAACCTCCAACTCCCGGGCTTAGGTGATTCTCTTGCCTCAGTATCCCAAGTATCTGGGACTACAGGTGCCTGCCACAATGCTGGGCTAACCAGAGTTTATTATTAAAGACAACATGGAAAACCTAATACATTTAGGATTTTGTGAGAAGGAAGATGTCAAATAACAAAACACAGAGCCCTCAGTCACAAGGCAGGCAACAGCATTGAGAGGTGCAGAGCTCAGAATATAATAGGAAAACAAACATTCAAACACAATTAATAAACCAATTTTTATTTGAAATTTGAATTTTAATATATTTTTTTGGTTTTCTTGGTAATATCTTTTCTCTGATAAGATGAAATACTTAATTTGTGCTTTATAAAATAAAGGCCCTTCTATAAATTTGTAAAAGGTAAAATAACTTACAAAAAAAAATTGGAGAAAAGAAAATCTGATGATTATGCAAATTTTATTGAACCTAAAAGGATGTATTTAAAATACTGATTTTAAGAAGGGGCAAGATGGCTGACTGGAAGCAGCTTCCGACAGAGGCTCCTATCCAAAAGGAAAGATAACCTCCAGAAACTGCCCAATTGAGCTGAAGACTGGGAGCCCAGCCGAGAGAGAGAGAAGTGATAACTGCAGGTCACCTCTGAGACAAGCTGCAACTTCAAGAAACCAAGCTTCAGGCAGAAAAACTGAACTAAAGATTTCCACCATTCTGAACTTCCAGGATGCACCTTACCTGAGGCACCAGAAGCCTGACCTTTGCTGAAACTGAGGGAGCAGGATTTGTGCAGCACCCAACCTCCCTATCTGCCGGACCAGGTGGCCTGCCAGGTAAGAGACTCCAGGGCACCACTGAGACCCTGCCAGCCCCCAGGCCAGGAAATCAGCCCGGACCCCCCATGCGGCCCCAATTGGCACCCTGCCAAGCCTTGGTCTGCCACCAGCAGCAGCCAGGAACTCCGCAGGGACCCCTGCGTGGTGCTGATCCTTGCCCCTCCTGGCCACAGCCTGCTGCCTGCCGGGAACCCCGTGTGGCCCTGATTGGCACCTTTCCGGGCCTTGGCCCCTCACCTGCCGTGGCCAGAGACTCTGCCAGGACCCCCGAGTGGCTCTGATCCATGTCCTCCGGAATTTGACCTTCTGCTTGCAGCAGCCAGGGACTCCGCTGGGCCTGCCATGGCCAGGCACTCTGCTGGGACCCCTATGCTGGGCCTCCACCTGCCGCCCACACTGGCCAGGGACTCCACCATGAACCTGCTAGGCCTCCGCCTGCCTGCCTGAGCCAGGAACTCCAGGAGCCACACAACTCACTGCCTCCCCTACTCTGTCTGCCTCTATACCAGCCCTGCCCTTCTTGCCAGGGACTCAGGAGGCTGCGCAATCCAAGCCTTCCCTCTGGTGTCCTCCTCCCAGCCAGAGACTACTGGAGGCACGGGCACCCTTTGCAAAGGCCACTGGGTGCCACATCTCACACCCTGCTGCTTGATCTGGGCATGTCACACTCCAGAGCTGCTCCATGGCCAGAACTCCATGGGTGGGACAGTCCCAGAGGAGCTACACAGGGTCACTCCCTACAAAGATCCAGCAACAACAGAGTGATCTTTCTGGGGTCTGATCTGGGAGAGACACTTCCCCAACTCTGAGGACGGGCATAGGCAAGAGTGAAAAATAATCATGAGCCAGAATTAACAGAAAAACACTGGCAAAATGAATAATCACAGTAAATCAACTCCCCCAAGGAACGACAAGGTAGATACAGCACAAGATCCCTTGCATAAGCAAATGGCTGAGATGTCAGAAATCGAATTCAGAGTCTGGATAGCAAATAAGATCAGTGGAATGGAGGAAAAGATGGAATTAGAATTTCAAGCAGTAATCCAAAAG
>CAUYRH010007832.1:0-80862 GCA_963574655.1 Perodicticus potto
GTTCATTTTGTAGCCTGATACCTTGCTGTATTCCTTGATCACTTCTAAGAACTTCACAGTAGAAACCCTGGTGTTTTCCAGATATACAATCATATCGTCTGCAAAGAGTGAAAGTTTGATCTCTTCTGATCCTATGTGGATGCCCTTTATTTATATATATACTCTTAATAGTTTTAAATGTACCATTGCATTATGCACATAAGGTGAGATCCCACCAAATACCCTCCCTCCTCCCAGCCTCCCCCTTTCCCTCCCATCTTCCTCCTCTTCCCTCCTTCTTTCTGGACTACAGTTGTGTTTTATCATTCATATGAATATATAGGTGATTATATATTGGTTTCATAATAGTACTGAGTACTTTGGATACTTTTTCTTCCATTCTTGAGATACTTTACTAAGAAGTTATGTTCCAGCTCCATCCAGGTTAGTATAAAAGATGTAAAATCTCCATCTTTGCTATGGCTGCCTAATATTCCATGATATGTGTATAGCACAATTTGCTAATTCATTCATAGGTCAATGGCACTTGGGCTGCTTCCATGACTTGGCAATTATGAATTGGGCTGTAATAAACATTATGGTGCAAATGTCTTTGTTGTAAAATGATTTTGGATCATCTGGGTATATACCTAAGTAGAAGAATTGCAGGATCGAATGGCAGGTCTACTTTTAGTTCCTCTTTTGCAATAATTTGAATGGAACTTCAGATTGTTTTCCCAAATGAAGTATGTGAAGAATGGAACTAACTGGTAAGCACACATGTTCTCAGGGAGAGGTAAAACTCAGTGGAAATAAAATGGGGATAGGGGAGATGCAAGGTGGGGATGAGTGAAAATCTCCCTACTAGGTACATCACCTACATGGTGAGCACACTTACAAATCCTGATTCAAGCCTAACAAAATGGATACATGTAAGCAAGAACACCTGTACCTCTGTAACATTTTGAAATAAACAAAAAAATATTTTTGAGACATATTATATATAAATTTTCTATATAATTTTAAAGACAAGTTTTCCTAAAGAGATTTTATTGAAAATGAAGAGATCTATTTTGTCTATTAATACCACATAGTTTAATTTTTCTTTGCAATCTGTTTAGATTTCAGTTTACTGACATTTAAAAATCTTTTTTATTTTTCTTTTCTAAGAGGACAAAAATGTACATATTAATGGTATATAACATGATGTTTTAAAACATGTATATACTGTGGAATGGCTAAATCAAGCTAATTAAAATATGTATTATCTCAGATACTTATTTTTTGTATGAGACAGAAACATTGAACAACTATTGTCTTAACAATTTTAAAATATACATTATTATTAACTATTGCCATCATGTTGTTCAATTCATTGCTTGAACAAATTCTCTCTGCTTAACTACAATTTTGTGTCTTGAGACCAACATCTCTCCCAATCTGCCCACCTCCACCCTCGCCCCACCTCCAGCCCCTGGTAATCATCATTCTCCTCTACTTCTATGAGCTCAACTTATTTAAATTTTACATATAAGTGAGACCATATGATATTTGTCTTTCTAGTATCACTGCTTAAACTTTTTGATTTCTCAACTGTATTCCTTGCTTTATTCATGAATTGTCCTTCTCTACAGCTTTTAGATTGCATTAGGAAATTAAGCATGCTTATTTTTTCCCACTGTTGCCTACTATTTTACCATAAGCAAACAGAATCACATAAATAAGAAATAAGACAGGTAGACATGCTTATTGATTTTAGTTCCTTATATATTTTCTCTGTGAACCAATATATTCCTCAATGGCTGTCATTGAATTTTCTGTATCATAACAAAGTAGTCTTAAAATAATAATGAGGGACGCAGGTATACAGACTCCAGAAGTTCATTGTGAATGTTCCATTTTTGGCTTTCCTTCCAATCTTAGAGGATATGGAAGGAAAGGCAATCTTTTTAGTGACAAAGCTGACCAACGTACCCTTGGGGAAAAGCCTCGTTTTCTTCAAGACTGAAAAAGACAGATTTTGACACTTCAACTATGGGTGTAAAATTTATAATTAACCTCTAGAAATGAGCTTTAATCTCTGATCAGTGATAGCGAAATACACTGCACAACATTGACTATGGCATAGCTATATATACCAACACATTCATCCTTTTTTAATTTGATATTGAAATCAAAAGGGATTTAAGCAATATGCAAGGGCTAATTACTTAGGGCTGCAAATGTGTAAGAGTCAATAATGGCAGAGAATAGTTTTCACTTTAAGCTTAAATCTGCAAATAAATACTTTTCAGCAATCCAGTCATTAAAAAATTCCTTTGTGCACTTCTTCAAAGATGCATTTACAAGTTACAAAGTTTAGGAAGAAAAAAATATTACATGAGCCAGAGATTTCAGAATATCATGGAAAGATTGTTTTCCAGTCAGATCAGATTTATTTCCGTTTAAACTGATATTTATAATTCTTATCTGTATTAAAAAACATTCAATGAATATAGAGTTCCATGCTGAATAAAAATCTCTTTATACTATCAGCAACACTGAATGATCAGTCTCAATGGATTTCAGTTGGAAATTCATATAGTGAAGAAATGTATATAAATACACACACACACACACACACACACACACACACACACACACACATATATATATATATATATATATATATATTCCAAACAACAATTCCAGTGAGGCCTCATAAAATTAATATATTATGATCAAATAGAACGTTAGGTATGGTTCATTCCAGTTTTGTATTTGTTGTTGTTGTTGTTGTTCTTGATTTAGCCTATTTACAATTCTAGCTTATTTTTCTACAATGTTTGCCATTTGTTTCCAATAACCTGATATGTATTATTTGAGCATTAGTGTTTAGATAAATTAGATAAATGTTTATTATGTATTAATAGGCCATTTAAAAAAGAAAAAACACCAAGAATAACCCTCTCTAGTAATAAAAACATGAAAAAATTCAACAATAAAAAATTGCTTTTCATTCACTAGATTAGGAAAACATTTTTAAAAAGATGCCATCAATTGCTCATGAGGGCGCCTGGAAGAAATCTGATCTCGTTGTTGATAGGGATGTGAACTGCTACACCTCTCCCAAGAATTTAGACAACGTGTATTAAAATGTAAAATACACATGTCAAGCCCAGTAGAAAACAGAAAGACATTTAAATAGCACTTCACCGAAGGGGAAAGTGGAATGCCAAATAAACTTGAGAAAAAGTGCTGGGAATATAAATTGTGAAATCAGTTTAGAGAGCCATTTGGCATCCTCGCTAGTAAAGTTGAATGTGCACATACAAATTTACTTTTATGTATATACTAGAAAATTTGAACAAATTCACAAAAGAGCACAAACAAGAAATTTTGTGATGGTGCTGTTTGAAATAGCAAGAAATTAGAAACAGCTTAAATGTCCATTAACAGGATAAGGTAAATAAATTGTGGAGGAAACCTACAATGGAATACTATGTATCTCTGAAAATGAGAACATTAGGGATTAATTTTAAAACTATAGCAGTGAGTGCAACAGGGTTGCAGAAGCCTGTCTTCTGTGGCATGTAAGCAAATGTCATATAAACTTTTAAAAACAATGAATATAATAAGACATTGCTTATGGACACAGTGTAAAAGTAGGAAAAACATACTTGAAAATTGAATGTACAATATTCAAGATAGGAGTTATCTTTGAAGAAGAAATGGGGAAAGAATAAAATAAGACAATAACATCAATATTTGCAGCATGTTTTTATCTCAAGCTGAGTGATCAGCCTATGAGCACTCATTGATTATGCCAGTTTTTAATGTCCAGATCTGGAATATTTACTGTAACAAAGAAATGGGATTTTTATTTCTGGCAATATGTTGAAGTTGATGCTCAGAACAGTGTCATTAGGTACAGTACACCTAAAATCACTGAAGAAATAATGTCATGTATTAAATATTAAATGTAAGCTGTATTTACACCAGCTGAGCTGGTGTAAAAGAAAGAAATTTCCTTGGAGGTCAGAAATAGCAAGAAACTGAGAACTCAAAGGGGCCAAGGGGCACTAGAGCCAATGTTTGCCCAGGTGCCTGCAGACCCTGCATTTGGAAAACCAGTGACAATGGCCAGAGACTGGAGACTGTGCCTGGGGCCTGTGCCTTATAACAGGGTGAACTGCCACCACTGAACAAAATGAACTTTCCTGAAGAGCCACACTCGAGGGGTCCTTTAGAGAAGACTAATCAAAGAAGGGTGAGAGTGTGCGTCACTGCCTCTCCCAGGCTTGGCCAAGTAGAGAAGAAAAGGGGATGAAAAATTCTCTGAGGTTTCCTAACCACAAATCTGTACTCATGGAGGTTTGTGGTTGCAATGACCATAATATAATTTTCTGTAACGTTGCTTCTAGATTTAGTGCAACCAGGCTACTGGGAGAAGTAAAAGAAATTCCTCTCTGGAGGAATGAATTTTAAATAAAGACCTCAAACATATCCTTACAAAGAAAACTCCAGTGTTGCGAGCCCGTATCTGTAAACGACTAAGACAGATGAAGAAATAAAACCACCACCGACAATGTTCTTCTGCCTTTGCCAGCATGTGTCAAGTTAGAGCTCACGGGGTTTCAGCTTCTATTCAGGGGGGTGGAGAGCACCTCCCAAGGCCTCCTTCTCAAGTTCCTCCCAGGCCACACGAACAGGTGTCCAGGGGGAGGCCCCCAAATGCACCCCTTGCGTGTGTGGCCCTCAGAGGAACCTGGACGGCCCCAGAACTCACTAAGCTTATTATTCCGTGAGCCCTGCTCACGTCAGTCATGTAACAGAGTCCTGGACTCCCACTGCCCCGTCCCAACGTCAGCCATACTGACTTCTGTTTCACAGACATGACACTGCATGTCACCTGCGCTGCTTCATCTCCTGTGTTGCCTCCACACTCTGCCTTCTGGGATGCGTGAACCACCATTCACAAACCTGCTCTATCAGAAACCTCTCCTGGGCCTTGCCTTTTGAAAGTTGGCTCCAGCAGGAACCATGAGGGCACAGTCATATCCCCTGTTGGTTTCTGTTTCTTCCTCCTCAATAGCCTTTGTGCCTCTGGAGCTCCCAGGTCACGGGGTGCCCCCCTGGTGCCTCACACCTGCTTCTACACCACATTTTCTTCCCTGCTTCCTACTGTCAGCTTTAAATTCTCTGTTACCAAAATATATAGTCAGTTTTTTTTTCAATAGTGCAAGCAAAGAGAACTTCTCCAGATGCTCGCGATCACAAGGTTTCACCTAGAGCTTCGTCTTTTGCCTTTAGTGACGCCATCCTGCCCTTATCTAAAGCTGATGGTCCCTGTGGCAGTAAAATGCCAAATCCCTTCCCTTCCTGCCCATGCAAAATCCTCAGATCCTGTCTCCCAGTGCTCAAAACCCTCCCCGTTTGACTCAGAATGAAAATTAATGTAAGAAATTAAAATTCTTACAATGTAAGAAATTAAAATTCTTACAATGAATTACAAGGTTCATCGTGATCTGAATCCTGGTTTTCTCCTGACATAATCTCATGCTATTACGCTTTCTTGCTCTCTCTCCATCAGTCATCCCAACCTATTTCACAGACGTAGTTTGGGGCCCTTTCAGTGGCTATTCCCTTCACCTTGAGCTCTTTTCTCTGAAATATAAATTGTGATATGTCCTTCCTTCCTTCCTGTAAGATTCCCCTCTGAACCTTATCTAAAATTATGGCTAGTTCCCAGTCAGCACTCCCCATCTTTCTTCTTCTGATCTCTTTCTTTTCCTTCTTCCTTAGAGTTTATTGCCTGCTAGCAAACAATTATATATTGTCTTTCTCCCCTCACTGGCTTGATAGTGACAGGAAGCCACGGACTTTCACGTTTTTTATTCTTTTCCAGTATTTTCCACATGCCTAGACAAGAACCTGGCTCAACAAAGATGCTCAACATATATTTATTAAATTCATGAATGACAGTTTTAGGAAAAGTACAGACCCTAAAATAATAGGTTTCATAGATTTCAAGACGTAGATGATGATCTTACACTATGACGAAGAAATCATAGATTTACAAAATTGACAGGACAGGTTTGAAAATGAAATCTGTAAGATACCCGGAATAAATCAATAAATATGATAGCAGAAACTCATTAGATGTCCTAATCAAGACTTTAGACCTCAAAGGAGAAAAGCGGGCTGGAAACAGCAGAGGAGATGACACAGGAGGCAGCAAAGACGATGAAGAAGGAGAGCTGGGGGGAGAGCAGGGGACGCTGCGGCTGGGGGAGATGTTCCGAGAGCCGACTGAGCTTGCAGGAGACACAGCGCAGACAGAGAAGAGCCCCAACCCTTGGTGAGGGTGTCTCAGAACGGATGTAGACAGGGGCTCAAATTTTCAGAAAGCTCGAGACATTCTAAGCTGAATAAATAAAGAGATTCAAACCTGGCCTCATCAGAGTGATACTGAGGAATAGCAAGAATAAGGAGAAGGACTAAAATGAACACATTAGAGAAACCTAGAGGTCTTTAAACGGGGTGTTCATCAGCCCATGAGGAGGCTCATCCACAGTGAAAGGCGGGAGGCGGGAATTACAACTTAGTTACCAGAGACATGCCAGTGAGTGGATTTCTATACTAAGTAAAACCATCTTTCCAGCAGAACGGCATGAAAAAAGAACTTGCAAACATGGAATAGCTGAGACAGTTGGCGGATGTATTATTTTGCTAGGGGTGTTATAACAACGTACCCCAGACTGGGTGGCTTTATACATCAAAATTTGTTGTCTCACTGGAGCATAAGAGTCTTACATTCATGATGTTAAGAGGACTTGCTGTGTCTGAAATCTGCAGACTAATCCCCCACCTCTTCCCAGCTCCCGATCGTTTGCCAACGATCCTCTCAGCAGCTGCCAGGCCCATCTCTCCCCCCACTAGCACGTGGAGTTATTCTTCCTGCCCATGTCTGGATCTCCGTTCCTCCTCTTCTCATGAGGACACCAGTCACACTGCCTAAGAACTTACCCTACAGCATTATGACCTTATCTTGATGGATTACATCTGTGACAACCCCATTTCCAAATAAGGTCACGTTCAGAGATCTTGGTGGTTAGGTCTTCGAATTTTTCCTTTTGAGAGACAGAATTCAGCCCATAACAGCTCTCAAGTTTCTTCTAAATGGTTTAATTCAGGAAGAAGAAAATGACGGCAGACTGTCTGAGATGGAGAAGAAAAAGGCATTAATGATATTAGATCTTGTAGAGGTAAATGTGCATAGAGAAATGTTGAGGACGGTCCTTGCTACTAGACCAAAAGAAATGGAATGGAGAGGAAAGTAAACTAGGAAACAAACGAACTCAATCCAAAAGAGGCAAGGGAGAAAGGAACAAAGACATAAAGATAACCTGGGGAAGTAATAAAAATAAAACACTAATGTAGAAGATAGAAATGTATCCAAATGTATCAATAACCACTTCTGATGTAAACAGTCAAAAGGCTGTGGTTCAGAGATGAAGAGTGTTGAGCTGGAAAAACAGAAATAATAACACTAAAATGTAAGTAAAAACACCAGTAAAATATAAGTCATACTTTGTTAAAAGAGACATATGTAAAATAAAAGATTGAAAGTAAAAGAATAGAACAATATATATTGGGGAAATACTAAGGACAACAATGACAAAAAACAATGAGGCTATGCTAACCACACAAAAAAAACCCCAAACAAACAGGTAAAGAAACATATTTTTAAGAGTATATTGCTGGAGATATACTTAACAGTTCTGAAATTGTATGTTCCTAATAACTTTAAAACTATTAAAAAATGTTTTTTTGAGACTTTGGGAAAAAAAATAAGAAGTTAACTGATGACTTCATACTGAGCCTCAGAGTCAAAGCATTCTGTAATAGACATACTCTTATTTGACAATGTGAACATTACTTTCTTGTCATTATTATTATTAATATTGCTTAATATTTTGATGCAGTAGTCGTCTGTTTTCTTTTCTGAATGTATTTATCTTCATTCATTCTTTACGTAGTTTTTGTTTCTAGTCCTTATCTTAAACATTGTTTTTGTTATTAAATGTTAAGCCTTTTAAATTCTATGAAGGCAAAAAGTGGAAACCTAACTAACACATGTATATGTAAAAATAAATAAATAAGTAAATAAATAAACAAAAAAAATGCAATCAGTTTAACCTGGTTTCTTATATCCTCAATGAATCCCCAACAATAAAAAAAATGGTTTATAATTGCAGATTGAAGTTGACATGGCACAACAGGAAATTTTTAACACAGCTCTTGCAGGGATTAATAGATTAAGAAACTTGAATGAAGGCCATAAAACTGCACAACACAATTAATAAGCTTTATCTAATAGGCATGTCTAAAATATAACATCAAAGCTATAAATACACTTGATTAAGATTATTAAGCTTGATAAAATGTATACACAACACAACTGGAAATTGATTCTTTTAAAGAACATACAACATTTATAAAATGCATGATTATTAGGTCAAATTGCAAGTGCCAAAAAATTTCAATATTCAGTGTCAAATATAATTTTCAGCAATTAATTTTCTGTTATAATTTAATTCTGCAATTAAATTATAAATAATTAACATGGTGATAACAAACAGCTGCATAATATATTTGGAAATTAAAAAAAATATATATATACCCCTAAATAATTTATGGGTCATAGAAATAACTTAAAACATAAATTACAAGATGATAATTAAATTATTAGATAACAAAATTTGAGATATGGAGTAGTTTTGAGAGGAAAAGAAATAGATTTAAATGTTTGTATTAGAAAAGAAAAAGATGAAATTAAATGGCAAATGTATTTATCTAAGAAATATTGGGAAATAAAAAAAGGGTAAGCAGAAGAAAACTAGAAGGGAAGCAGCATTAATGAGATTATAGCAGAAAGCAATGAAGTGGAAAATAAAGACATAAAAAGTATCAATACAGTCAAATTTTGTTCTTTGAAACTAAACCTCCATAAAGATCAAGAAAAAATATGGACGGTAAATATAAATAGTAAAAAATATTAGGAATAAAAATGGACCACAAGAACAGATGGAGATGAGATTAAAAAGAATAAGAGGATATCAGAAACAGCATATGTCAGTAGATTTAGAAATTGAAATGAAATTATAAATTTCCCAGAAAGATGAAAATAAATTAAACTTTCTTAAGCAGAAATTGAAAGTTTAAATGATACAGATAATCAGTAATTAAAAATTTCTTTCCACAAAGAAAATAGCAGTTCCAGATGGGTTTATATGCATTTTTTAGCATGAGTGTAAGAAACGATTAAACAATTAAAATTCTCAATGAAATCTTTCAGAGAAAAGACAAGTAAATAAACTTCCCAACTCATTATTGAGACTAGTGTAAATTTGTCACCAAAACCTGAGAACAAAACACACAAATAGGAATATTATAGGACAATTTCACTAGCAAACAATGATGTCAAAGATTAGCAGTAATATTAACAATGTATAAAAACATTAGCAATGTATAAAGAGCATGATACATCATGACCAAGATGGATTTATTCTTGGAATCCAAAATTGGTTAATCAGAAAACTGATATTATAGATTAACTCATTAATGAAATTAATTACAGATTAAAGGAGGAAAACCATATGATCTTTTCAACATGAGATCTACTATGTAGGAAAAAAATTGATACATTTTATATAATTTATCATAAAAAGAACTCTTGAGATCTAATCACAGTTTCTTACTATTAAAAAAGTATCTATAAACATAAACAAGTAGCAAATTGATAGTGTATATTAGACTCAGTACTGAAACAATAGATGGGGCTTCAGCTGAAATGAGAATGAGGCAATGATGTTCACTATCCCCATTAATATTGTGCAAGGCTCCTAATTTAAATAATGATAATTATATAGCAATAATAGTTCTGAACAAAAATGGATATAAGATTTAAGGTTTATAAAGGAAGACATGAAACTCTAACATTTTACATGAAAGATGTTCTCTATAGAAAAGTTTAAAGAATTTAGGAGAAGTCAGCAAGATTTATAGTTGTAAGATTAGTAAACATGTCAGTTGAATTTCTATCAGACAATAATAAATAATGGAAAATCCGCTTTGTGTGATACTTACAACATCATAAAGAGAAATGCAAGGCTGAGCATGATGGCTCGTGTAATCTTAGCACTCTGGGAGGCTGAGGGAGGAGGATCGCTTGAGCTAAAGACTTGAGGTTGTGGTGAGCTATGATGACACCTTTGCACTACAGTCTGGGCAACAGAGTGAGATCCTGTAACAAAAAAAGAGAGGGAAGAGGAATATAATGTGCCAAGGAGTGAATCCAACAGAAGCGTTAAAGTGTTTAGAAAATTAAACACTTTTTTGTGAAAGATATTACCAAAATACATGGAGAAATATACAATGGTCATGTAGAGGGAGACTAAATATGAAGATTTCAATTCTCTTAATTTTATAATTGTAATGCAATGTCAAAGAAACGAGAACAGGATTATCTTCACTAACTTATTAAGCAGATTCTAAAATTTATGCAGAAGCGTAAAGAAAAAACTCATGGTAAAGAAAATCCTACAGCGTCCTATCATCATGATCATGATGTTCAGTATAATCTCTGTAAGTTGACCCCCCGAGAGATTGTAACAACTTGGTCAGCACACAGAGGTGCTCAACATAAGGAACTAGGCCAGCTACACTGATACGTATGTGTGGTGCGTGTCTGGCCTATGAAAATCAGGTCAGTGTGGGAGGTGTTCAGTGTAGGGAGGTGATCGACAATAGAGTTTCTACTGCGTATTGTATCAAACAAGTCTGTAGTCCTTCCTCTGTGTCAGGAGCTGTCCGATGAGTTCACAATATGATTCAATCACAAAGGCCTACAAAACAGTTTCTATTATTTCCATCCCATTAAATAGACTTCATAAACAGGGGTCCGGAGAAGTAGGGTGACTTGCTCAAGTGACACTGGACAGTTGTAGCTCTACTCCACAGCTCTACAGCACATGTCCACAACCGAGCTCCTGAAGGAGAATTAAGGGAGAAACACTTCTGCCAGAATGAACATGTATTACAAAGTTGTAGCAACTGTGACACGATGTTGGTGCAAGGTTAGATAAAGGGACAGAATGACAGGAACAAAACAACCCAGCAGCAGATCTATATGTTAAACAAAAGACTGACATAGAAAGAGTGTGAGCTGTCGCAGGTCAATGTGTGAAACAAAACTGTATTTAGAAAATTGGTCACAAATATGATTTTTTTAAAAAAAATACTGAAATGAAACCCGACCTTACATCAGTCAAAAACTCATCAGCAAGAATAGGCACTTCCAAGCCAAATTTGGGAGGAAAATATGTAGAAGGACATAGGATAATTCCTGTATGGTTTCAAAGTAGGAATGATTTTTTGTTTTTTAGGGGATGGGGTTTCATTCCGTCACTGAGGTTGGACTACAGTGGCACAATCAAATCTCACAGCAGCCCTTAACTCCTGGACTCCAGTAATCCTCTAGCCTCAGCCTCCCAAGTAGTTAGGACTACAGACATACAACACTATCCCTGGCTAATTTAAAATTTTTTTTGATAGAGACAGGGTCTCCCGTATGTTGCCTACTATGAAGGAACAATTTTTTAATACACAGAAATGCAGGATATAAAGGAAAAGATTGATATATTTTGATTAAATTAAAATTTATATATCTTATATTCGTCAAAGACACCCTAGAGGGAAAGAAAAGAAAAGCCACAACTGGGAGAAAATTGTAAGGCATATAAGGGTCAAAGTGGTTTTGTGTTATCTTGTCAGTAAAAGTGAAATTACGTTGAAAAAGGCCCTTAATTTTTACCTCTATTATTTATTTCTGAAATGTATCTCTACAGCTACTACCAATTCATAGAAAATTAGCATCCTCCCAATACTAAAAATGCTAATTCATTTTTATAAATTTAGTATCAAAACATAACTGGGCAACAACAACAACAAAAAAACGACATAACTGGGCTACTTCATTTAAAGTGACTTTTAAAAGAATTAAATCATAACTGTGTACATTGATGCATTGATGAGATTCAGGGTCCTGCTTCAATATACAATGTGAAATGCTTACACGGAACTAAGTAACACATCCATCACAATTATACTTTTTTCTTAATAGTTTTGAAAAGTACCATTGCATCATGCACATTAGATGAGACCTCACCTAAAGGTTTGACTTTAAAGCAGAAATTTAGAGGTTTCTTAAGGAAAATAATCTCGTCATATTATAGTTTGCCAGATATTTCTTTATTTTATTCTTTTTAATTGTTTTTATTACTAAATCATAGCTGTGTACCTTAGTGCAATCAAGGGGCACAATGTGCTGGTTTTATATACAATCTGAACTATTTTCATCAAACTGAGGTTGGGGTGGAGGGAGGGTAATTGGTGGGGCCACACCTATGGTGCATCCTAGAAGGGTACAGGCGAAACTTACTAAATGCAGTTTGCCAGGTATTAATCCAAGATGTGGGGCCCTAGGATATAAGGCTCAATGAAGGCAAATCCGAGGAAAATAGCGCAGGGCCCTGCATTGGGATGGCCCCACAGGCAGGAGTCCAGGAGTCTCCAGGGCCACCTGCTCAATCCCACATCGTGGTAGGGGCCCAGGGAGGGCAGGGAGGGAAGGCTAGCATTTTGGGGATTCTCCTGAGGGCCCTGGTGTGATCCACAGAGGACTCTGCAAAGAAGAACCATATCTCTTGTTTACACGAAGTGTTCCCTGTACACCTTGCTTACTCCTTCCCTCCCGTGCGGTCTCCTCAAGGAAGTGGAAAGGTTAAAAGTAGAGGAAAGGTTGTTGAAAGCAGTGGTGTCCTGTCACCAACGAGAATACTGACTAGCAGCCCACCCTGGAGGGCATCCACCTGCTTACTGGCGGGGGGGGGGGGTATTTTATTCTGGCCCTCTCAGACTATTGACCTTGTTCTGCAGTGTCCGTGTTAGGCCCAGGTGATGGGGATCCTGTCTCTCCCCAACAAGTTTCTAAATTGTCCTCTAGCGACCAGCATGGCTGACCAGCACTGTGTGGAAGGAACAAGACCTGTCCTGGATCCTGGTCTCCAGAAGTGCCTTCCCCGAAACTTGCTGAGCAGCTCTCTGCGGCTGGTTCCAGGCAGCACTGGCAGTACCATCGGGGTGCTGTGAGCCAAGCCCTACCTGAGTCCCACCTAGGGCATGGCCAGGTACTGTCCCTTCCTGCACCCTCTGACCCCTCACCTGGCATGTAGGATTGAACAGAGGGCTGAGGATTCTCTGCACTCATGCCTGTGGGCCATCCCTTTGTAATTTTCCTGGTACTTACCCTGTTTAACCCTCAACTATGGAAACTGACATACTGATATTGAGTGATTCAGATCCATCTGGGACGTGGACCAGTTCAGGGCTCTGGGCTACCGAAGGGCAAAGGCTGACCCTCTGGTGTGAGTCAAGTTGTTGTGGCTCTTGCAAGGGCTCTTACCTACCCCTGCTGTGACCTGGTGCCACCTCCTGGACACAGCACTGGAGAGTGACTGGCGTGATCAGGATGCACATCTGTCCCTTCACAGGTTCCGCCCAGAGGTCCCGCAGTCCTAGCTGATGTCCTCTTGTGACCATCAGTGTGACGGCATTGTGCTCATCCTTCACCTAAACAGGAGTGGACGTTTCTGAAGAAGGAGCCTTGCTTTTTGCTCCACATGCCTCTTGCCTCTTCTCCTTGCTGGTGCTGGGCTGGAGACAAGGGGTTTATAGACACTGAAAGAGATCTCACTCTCAGAATTTGGTAATTGTGGCCCAAATAGTTCAAGAGACTATCAGGTTGGAAGTTGAGGTCTTCTAGTTTTATGATATAAAATTCTAACTGTTCAATTTAAAGTGACCTGAAAACAAATCACCATTTCTATTTTCCTGTATGTGGTCATTTGCCAAGGCAGGGCAGCAACAATCTTCTAGAGGGTCTCTGAAAGCCCCGTTGGAACAAAGTATCATCATGCGTTCTTAGGGAACTGCAGAAGCAAGAAGGCTTATGTTGTTTTAGTGAAACATATTCTGAAGAACATGGTTTTCAAATAATGACAGTGTTTCTACCTTTGTCTCCAAGCCAAACATACACAATTAAACAGTGAAAAACAAGAAGCAATGGGGTCTCGGTACTACAAAGAACCTTCACATGCCCTGATTGGACCCTAAAATACCTAAGTCCATCTTCTCTACCCAGATTATCCTCCTACATAAATTAGCATGCCTCTCATAGGCTCTGAATTTTTAACACATTTCCCCCATCCAAATCGTTGATAGAGATGGTACCCCAGATGATGTGTATTCTGAGCAGCATGGCGTCTATTCACCTTTTGCTTTAAAACTCTATTGAAGGTGTTTCTAGTCCTTTGAATCACTGTGAGCTGCATCATTCATCTGGAGGAGGAAAATTATTATTTTCATGTTTGAAATGTAGGGACTGAAGCAGAATTTTTAGTGACTTGTTCAAAATTATAGTAGCCCATCAGGCAATGATACGCATTTTGTTAATATTCTAACATGTTTCTTCTATTTTAAGAGAGCAAAATTTGACATTAAAGTTATACTTTATCTCAGGTACAATTAACACAAAAGAGTAAAAAGTATTGTCTTTTATATAATTGACATAAACTGGTGATGAACTTGTAAGCGTCACAGACTGCCAATTCAATCCGTAAGTGGGAACATATTATCCTGAGGGTAAATGCAACGGAAGGCAGAAGCTGTGGAACTGAGGGACGGGTCGCAGATGCATCAGAGTGATCGAAAGAAAACTGACTGAAGCGGAACCATCCCACACTTTCTCCTTTCATGTCTAAGATGAAGAAGCACCTCTAGGTCCCAAGACTTCCCACTTTACATCTCAAAAAAATCAACTGGGCTCAGCGCCTGTAGGTCAGTGGCCAGGGCACCAGCCACATACACCAGAGCTAACGGGTTCCCATCCAGCCCAGGCCTGCCAAACAACAATGAGAACTACAACCAAAAAATAGCCCGGCATTATGGCTGATGCCTGTAGTCCCAGCTACTTGGGAGGCTGAGGCAAGAGAATGGCTTAAAGCCCAAAAGTTCGATGTTGCTGTGAGCTGTGACACCACAGCACTCTACCAAGGGCGATATAGTAAGACTCTGTCCCCCCCCAAAAAAAATAAATAAAAAATCACCTGGAAAAATATTGATCTAGTGTCTTTCTTCATGTGAACCTCTTATACCCTTTAAGATAATTCACTAGAATTAAGTTACAGCCACAGGAACTCAGATAAAATAGATAGCAATGTGGTACAATCAAAGACCATGGCTGTTGGACTCATATAAATCTGAGTTTGAGTTCTAGTTTCAGTCACTTAAAAGCTGTGTGACCATGGGTAATTTATTTAACTTTTCTGAGCTACACGTGTTCAACCAGAAATGTGAAATCATAATGCTTATTTCACAAGATAGATAAGATAGGCAAAGCAGATTACGGAGAAGTCATTGCTATCATCTCACTGTATAAGACCTTTGCTGATGCTGGCCATTATAATTAATAATAATAATATTTAGTGTCACTAAATCTAGACAGAATAGAGCAATGGATAGTTGAAAGAGAATTTGGTAAATACTTCATCACTCTCATATAATCCATCCTACAATTATGGCCTGAAAAATTTCACATGCTTGCAAAGAGGCTAAATTAACTGAGCGGATTGAGGGATGCAAATGAGAAGAAGCAATAGATGTTATGCAATATAAGGTGGGAAAAAACATTCAACCATTTCTGCATAATGTTGAGAACTATACTTGGGTGCTCATAGTCAAATTTTAGTGAGAAAAAAAGTAGTCAAGACAGGTGTTAGATTCAATTAGCTAGTAAATTTTTAAAAATTGATTACTTCAAATCCCTTGAATAAGCAGGCAACCATAAATATCTATGTGGAAAATCTTCATACACTAGTCTCTTTTTTCTCGCATATTTTCTCCTCTGCATTTCAGGCTTTTAACATTTCTTTGTATTAATATTGCTTTTAATTGACTAATCATAATTATATACATTTATGGGTTACAATGTGAGATTTTGATACACATGTTATGTACACAATGGAAAATAATTACATCAACATATCCATCGCCGTATTACCTATTTTTTGTGTGAAACAGTTGAAATTTACTTTCTTAATTATTTTGAAATATACAATATTTATTATTGACTATAGTGGCCTTATTGTGCAATAGACCTCAACACTTCCTCCTCCTATCTGAAACTTTGCACCCTTTGCCCAGCAATGCCTCATTTCCTTCCCCTGCTTCCTACCCCCATCCCTGCCTAGCCTCTGGTAACGATCATTTGACTCTCCACTTCTACCAGTTTAACATTTTCAGAATCCACGTATAGGAGAGATTATGCGATCTGATTTTTTTTTCTTTTTTTGCTCCCGGTCTGGCTTATTTCATTTAGCATAATATTCTCCAAGTTCAACTAGATTGTCAAAAATGACAAAATATCCTTCTTTTTAATGGCTGAATAGTATTCCATAGTGTACCTATGTACATTTTCTTTATACATTCATTCAGTTATGGACAGTTAGGTTAATTTAACATCTTGGCTATTGTTAATAATGCTACAATGATCATGGGACTGTAGATATCTCTTTGGCATATTGATTTCAATTTGTTTTTATATATACCAAGAAATGGGATTGTGGGATCATATAATTTTATTTTTAGTTTCTTGAGGAACTTCCATAGTATTTTCCGATTAATATTTGTAACAACAATGCACAAGAGTTCTCTTTATTCCAACTCTTCACCAATATTTCTTTCATCTTTTTTATAAAAGCCATTCTAACAGGTGTAAGGTGATATCCATTGTGGTTTCAATTTGCCTTCCCTGTTGATGGGTGATGCTAAACACTTGTTTTTCAATTACCTGTTGGCCATTTGTATGTCATCTTTTGAGCAGTTTCTTTTCAAGATGTTTTTACATTTTTAAATTGGGTTATTTGTTTATATTGAGTTGTTTTTAGCTCTTAATTATTTTGTATATTAACTCCTTATCAGACATATGGTTTGCTTTGCAAATATTTTCTCCCATTTTATTTCTTTTAATCAGAAGTAACAACTCTGCCTCCAATCTCATGGTAACCACAAGATACCTTCTTATATCATGTGAAATAAAACTAACAAACAACTCTAATGTCTTTATTATTAACAATGTTGACTAATGGTAAATAAATGATAAATAGTTTATAAAATATGAATATTATTTAGAAAAATAAATTGTTTTCTGGTATTATTGCTCATAAAATTCTTGTGGCTTTATTACTTTTCATATAATGGCTCAGTATATTTAAAAAATAAATGTCTTACCTTTTAATATTTTTAATAATATGCCTGGAAATATCTTTTTTTCTTCTTTGTACAGACAGAATCTCACTTTATTGCCCTCAGTAGAGTGCCAAGGCGTCACACAGCTCAGAGCAATCTCCAACTCCTGGGCTTAGGTGATTCTCCTGTCTCAGCCTCCCAAGTAGCTGGGACCACAGGTACCCACCACAACGCCTGGCTATTTTTTGTTGCAGTTTGGCCAGGGCTGGGTTTGAACCCGCCACCCTTGGTATATGGGGCCAACGTCTTACTGACTGAGCCACAGGCAGCGCCCAGCCTGGAAATGTCTTAAAGTCTCCAGAATATTCATATTGTTTCTTCCTATTGCTAGTTTTCACTTAAGAAGGTAAAAATTGGGGGGGGGGGGTTATTTTAAGTATTTGCTCTTTATCCTCAGTTATGTTTTATGTATTTAATTTATGAGCCTACCTGACTCAGTACTTAAAAATTACAATAGCATTTCCATTTTTGCCTATGACCAAATTACTAGAACCAGACCTAACTCCCAACTATGGACAATTTAAAAAACTGAGCAAAATATACTAAACAATTTTCGGACTGTGATCCCAAAGAGAAGAGAATTTTAAAAGTTGGGAGTATAGACTTTCTGCCTTCAGGCACTTTAAAGACTGTTTTGTGAGGAGGACAAATTCAAAGGCAAGTTGAGGAAACAAAAATCGAAGTTCAGTGGGCTGGAAATGGCTGACCTGTCAGACTAGTAAGAAATGAAGGGATTCAGACAGGGGCTCCAGACATCTGCCCCGACCTTTTTGGCACCAGGAACTGGTTTCATGGAAGACAATTTTTCCAAGGAGGGGGGTGAGAAATGGTTTCAGGGTCAATGAAGGAAATTGTATTTATTGTGCACTTTATTTCTATTATTGACATCATAATATTTAGTGGAATAATTACACCACTCACTGTAATGCAGAATTAGTGGGAGCCTTGAGCTTGTTTTCCTACAACTTGGTCCCATCTGGGAGTGATGGGAGACAGTGACAGATGAAGCTTCCCTCCTTTGCCCATTGCTCGTCTCCTGTGTGGCTCCATTTCTAACAGGCCACCGACCTAACTGGTACTGATCCATGGCCTGGGGGTTGAGGTCATCAACCCATGTGTTTCTGCTGACTACTAAGCTGCTTATGCATAGGGGGAGACTCCAAAGTGACAAGGAAGGAAGCACTACTAAGAAAAATATAAAAACCAAACTGATAAACTTTAAGGCTAAAAAATAGGATGAAACCTTTATTGGATGAAGGTAGGTAATTTTTTTTTTTTTTTTAAACAGAGCATACAAAGTACTAACCATAAAAGAAAAAAAGATTTGTATTTTTGGATATTTAAAATTGAAATTTTCTCTTAGGCTCGGCGCCTGTGGCTCAGCGGGCTAAGGTGCCAGCCACGTACACCTGGGCTGGCGGGTTCAAATCCAGCGGGCCCACCAAACAACAATGACGGCTGCAACCAAAAAACAGCCGGGCGTTGTGGCGGCGCCTGTAGTCCCAGCTACTTGGGAGGTGGAGGCAGGAGACTCGCTTGAGCCGAGGAATTGGAGGTTGCTGTGAGCTGTGATGCCACAGCACTCTATCCAGGGTGAAAGCTTGAGGCTCTGTCTCAAAAAAAAAAAAAAAAGAAAGAAATTTTCTCTTAAAAAAGATCATTAAGAAAATAAAATAGTATGTCCCCAAAAGGCAAAAACTGTTCACAACACATACCCGAGCAGAAGACATGTATCCTAAGTATTTTTTGACTGTTTTACAACTCAATGAATACACATACATACAACCTAAATTTTAAAATGTGTAAAAGATTTGAACAGATACTTTTGAAAAAAGAATATATAAAATGGTGCTTAATATCATTACCAATTAGCAGTCATTACAGAAATGACACTAAAACTTCAACGATTTACCGCTAAACACACCAAAGAGGCTAAAATTAAAATGACTGACAGTAACAAGTGTTGGCAAGGATGTGGAGCAACTGGAATTCTCCTGTGTTATTGGTGGGAGTATAGAATGATACACTGATTTGGAAAATAAATTGGAAATTTCTTAGAAAGTTAAACACTTAACCATATGACCCAGTGATACTATTCTTAGGTATTTAAAGTAATTAAAAACATTTTTCTTCACAGAAACTTGTAGACATACGTTCATTTCAATTTTATTTGTAATTGCCAAAATTCAGAGGAACATAAGTAAGTGTTCATCAACAATGGAATACCACCCAGAAATAAAATGTGATAAACTATTCACAAACGTGACTACACAGACAAATCACAAAAGGATGTGCTAAAAAGGAGCCAGAAGCCAAAAGAGTGCTTTCCATCTGACTCCAAGTATATGAAATTCTACATCAGGCAATCTAATGTACAGGGGCAGAGGCAGGATATTGGATCCTTAGGGTGGCTGAGTATGACATAAATTTGGGGATATAGTTATTCTACAGCCCAATAGTGATGGTGTTAATGCAGGTGTATATGTTTGCAAAAACTCTTTTTTATCTACTCCTAAATTATATTTTATTAAAGTTTATTTACAAAGTAACAAGGAATCATAAAACTATTATTTACAAAACATATTAATTAAAAATGTAATTTTTAAACATATCTAAGCAATTTAACATATCAATTTCTTCCGATTCACACATATATATATATATATCTTATTTAATTAAATTTGAAGTTTTTTAGCATCTTTATATTATGTAGGATGGATTTCCTTCCTTGCTTGTGTTAAAACTCTTCCTCCAGAACAAGTGCCCCTTCTCTGTAGGGAAAACAATGTAGTTATCAACTCTACTGACTAATCACTCTAAATTAAACATTTTCTTTTGGATAAAATAATTTAAGTCATCTTGAATATTATATAGATTTTTGGTAAAAGTAATTAAGGACTAGAATAAAGGTAATTATAATTTCTGATGTATGAACTGATAGGAATGAAGTCAGAATTGACCTGAACCCTCATCTGAAAGTAGAACAAAATTAAAGAACATCCTAAAACTTTAGTTGTGTTTTTAATTGATTTCACACACCAGTGAACTGCTAAGTGCTCTATTTTTACTCAGAACTGTAAGCAAAAGAATCCTCAAGGAAAGATATTTAGTACTTCTGACATGGCAGGAATCTTCTAGAAATATATTCTAAAATAAATATGACATGGTTTCTTTTCTCAAACCTACATATTCTTAAAGGAATTGATTTCCAAATCAGTGTTGTTTACATGATTGGAGAAGAAAATAAATCTTTCTAGGACACTAGTTATATTAATGATAAAGGATCAATTTCCAAATGTAATCTGTAAAAACTGGCATAGGTCGTCTGAGTTGCACGATGCTATGTTAACGGTAACTCATGTGTATCAGAACTGTGTACTCACTTTTGCAAAGGTCCATGGTCACTGAAGGGCCAAGCAAAGACTTGGTTCAGACATTCACGTTTCAGTGAATGCTGAACTGTTGCTTTGGCAGTTTCTTGTTAACATATATGTAGGCATTCTATCAATGGAATACAAGTTCCATTAACTAGAATTGTCTATGTTGGTTCTGACATCATTTTTCTTTTTTGAAAAAAGAATACATGCATTTATTTTTAAACATCGTAAAATAGTTCAAGTCTTACAGTGAAAAGCAGCAGTCCTTTCTCCTATTTGCTCTCAAACCTAGAGGCAATCGTTTGCAATTCTTTCAGCTGTGTCTTCTAGTATTACTTCCATAAATTTAAATGATATATCATTATTTATAAATAACATAACTGTTTATAATAATATAACTTTATTTGTAAATAATATAACCTAACTTTATTTCTTAAGTTACCAAATTTTGACCATATCCCTGTTGGAGCACTCTGTTCTTTTTTTTTTTTTTTTACATGGGATTGGATGCTTGGTCTGCACAACTCTTATTGTAGAACTTCCCTTCCCTTTTCTCCTTTGTGAGATTATTTTATTCCTGACCCTGGTAACTCTTTTTGCCTAATTTGAGCTGTCGTGTTTTGTCTCATGATCTTGTACCTTCCTGAGAGGCTCTGAGAAACCTTTTTTTAGACCTGCTCTTTCTAAAGTATCTTATCTCTTCTCACATTTAGTAGATTGGTTGGGTCCAGAATATATAAAACACGTATTTCCTTTAGAATTGTGATGGCGTCACCCCATTCTCTTCTAGCTTCTGCTGTTAAGATTGTGATGGGCATAATTGGGTTTTGGCTTTCATATGAAAGCTATAAATTAGCTTCATATTAGGGCTGAGTACATTGGATACTTTTTCTTCCATTCTTGAGATACTTTGCTAAGAAGAAGGGAAAGGGAGGGGAGGGGAGGGGGGAGGATGGGTGGAGGGAGGGCAATTAGTGGGATCACACCTACGGTGCATCTTAGCAGGGTACTAGTGAAACTTATTCAATGTAGAATATCAATGTCTTCATATAGTGATTAAGTAAATGCCATGAAGGCTATCTCTAACAGTATGATCAAAATATTTCTGATTGTATATGAAGTAAGCACAATGTGCCCCATGATTGCACCAATGTACACAATTATGATTTAATAAAATTATTTAAAAAAAAAGATTGTGATGGGCAATCCCATTCTGTTTCTTCAGTCCTTAGATGATCTATTTCTTCCACTCCTCAAGGTCGAAGCATTTTTCTTTCTTTTTCTTACATTTTTCATTTTGATTGTACAGAAAGTTTATGGTGCTATTCCTTTGTGTGTGTGCATTTCATTTATTGTTTTGAACATGTGGTGAACACTGTCAATAAAAAATCACATTCTAGACCTCTGAAAATATTTCTTGTGTTATTTCTTATATTTTTTTAGCCTCACATTTGTTCTAAGATAGAGGGTTCATCCTCTGGAGTGATGCTTTAATTACCTCTGACATTTAGGTGTACTCCCAGGAGATTTCTTCAACTTTATCTGACAGTATTAGTTATTCTTTAGCTCAACCATCATATTTCTAAAAGCTCTTTCATGTTTTCTGTGTGTTCTTTTATTTTTTTCCACTGTCATGTTTTTTTTTTTTATATATCTTCACTTACCTTTCTGAAAATTTTCACAGTACAATTTTGAAATTTTGCTATATCGTCACTATTTCCTTTGAGTTCCTTTATTTGTTTATTTCTCAGAGTTTCTGTCTTTCTGTTGGAGACTTTTTTGAGGTTGCTCACTGAAGATTCTTGGATACACATTCCTATTAAAGAGTGAGATACTAAAAGGTGTATATGTGTGTGGGCTTAGCAGATGATCTGTAAATGGGTAGGGAGTCAGTCACTGCTGATAAATGGTTACAAGGGAAATTAGGAAGGATGCAAAAATAAATGCATACTTTCACATAACTCCTTTTAAGCAGTAGTAACATTTACTAATTTTGTATTTGTGTATGTGTGTGCATATGTATATGTGTATGTGTATATAAGTGAGGTCTGACAATTAAGTTCATGAATTCATCCTAGAAAAAGTGCTAAACACCTCATTGCTGAATATCATTATCATTATGATCACCATTAAAGGACTTGCCTTGGGAAGCTGTGCACCGACACCAGTGCCCAGTCCACCTCCAAAGCACTTTTTCTAGGATGAGTTCATGAACATGTTAAATCTTTTACATATATATATTTTTTTCTCACTTTGTTGCCCTCAATAGAGTGCCCTCTGTATAGTGCTGTGGTATCAGAGTTCATAGCAACCTCAGACTCTTAGGCTCAAGTAATTCTCTTGCTTCATCCTCCCACGTGGCTACAAGCAACCACCGCAACACCTGTCTGTTTTTAAAGATGGGGGTCCTGCTCTTGCTCAGTCTGGTCTTAAACTTGTGAGCTCAGGCAATCCACCTGCCTCGGCCTCCCAGAGTGCTAGGATTACAGGTATGAGCCACAGCTCCCGACCTTATATATTTTTTAAAGGTAAGGTTTCACTCTGCTGCCCAGACTGAAGTGCAGTAGTATGATTATAGCTCATTGCAGACTAACTCCCGGGCTCAAGTGATCCTCTCACCTCAGCCTCCTCAGTAGCTGGAACACAGGCATGTGCCACCACATCCAGCTAAACTTTCTTATTTTCTTAGAGACAGAGGTCTCTCTATTTTGCCTCGGCTGGTCTCAAACTCCTGGCTTCACAAGCGATTCTCCTGCCTTGGACTCCCATAGTCCCAGCATTGCGGGTATGAACAACAGTGTCTGCTGAATTATATATTTTTAGATGACCAAGGCAACTTCAAACATACAACGTTTAAAAATAACTACACTTTTGGATTTTTTCTTGTGTAACTGCTTTAAATCACATGAATAAGAAAATACAAATTTAAAGAAAAACTCGAAGTGGCAGAAATATAAAATCTGATGAAAATTTGGACTCTGTAATTTCTCACTATTCTATTTTGTGAATGTTTATGAAGTCATTGTATGGAATTATGGTTTTATTTTTCTTGGGCAGAATGCTGGGTTTTATTGTAAGTTTATGTTTAACAATATAAGAAATTGCCAAATTATTTTTCCAAGGGAATTTTACATTTTCAATAGCTATGGTGGGGGAACTAGTTTTCACACATTGTTGCTAACATTTTCCATTGTCTGTCTTCTTTATTGTAGCCTTTCCGTTAGGAGTGTAATGGGATCTCACTGTTTTCATGGGCGTTTTCCTAATGACTAACCACACTGGCATCTTTTGTTATTGACCATTTTTATATCTTTCTTGGTAAAATATTTATATCTTTTACCCATTTGTTAAAAGAATTGTCTGTTTTTTTATTATTGAGTTTTTACAGTTATTTACAGATTAATAATTTGTTAGAAATATATTATTTGTAAATATACTTTCTCCCAGTCTGGGTCATCTTTTAATTTTCTTAACGATGTCTTGTCTTCTTAAATGTAAATTTTATTAATTTGATTAAGTGTATTTTATCAAACCTTTTGTTAATGGATTGTGCTTTTTGCTGTCTTATCTAAGAACTGCTTGCTTAACCTGAGGTCCTACGACTTTCGTGAGTTCTCTAGAAAGATCATAGTTTAAGCCTTGCATTTATATCTATGATCATTTTAAATAAATTTTGTGTATTGTATAAAGTAAGGGTCTAAATTAATCTTTTCACATATGCATATTCAATTGCTGCTGTAGTAATTTTTGAAATGACTATCCTTTCCTCTTTGAGTTCTCACTTTTGTTAAAATCAAATGACCATTAATATAAAGCTCATAGAGTATGTAAATAATAATAAAATATATGAATTGCAATTAATATTTTTTATTTGATCTAAGTTTTTAAAAGAGTGTGCCAACATTTGAAATTGTTGGACAATTTATTTCTTCCCAGCTTCTTAAAATTTCTTTTAGCTTTGATATATTATCATTGGAAATATAGTTCATATTATATCTATATTTTGGAATTGGTGAAGATTTTCATAAGTGTGATATATGATCAATTAGTAATTAATCTAAATAGAATTCATATTTTTATTTAGAAGATTACAGAATTGGATGCATGCTTATTAAATTAACATTATTAATTACTTACTTTAGATTCCATATTTTTGATTACTATAGTTTATTTAGCCTGCCAAAGACATATATGTGTATAAAAATATGCTATTACCATTATATTTCTGTAATGAAGTGAATGTCCATGTGTTGAAGTCCTATCTTCCAATGAGACGATATTTGGAGCTATGATAGATTCATCCAATTCCTCTTTGCATTTGAAACAAATTTGCCTACATTTATTTAATGCTAAAGGATTTGACACACACAGTTTTACACAATTTGTATTTTCTTTTAGGTTATGTAGTTGAAATTTTTAAAGTAACCCGCTAGTCTGACACAATGACTTTAGTGTTTTGGACTATACCAGATATTATCTTTGAATCCTCCTTTTTAAATTAAATTGATGCTTTACTGTGATTATATACATTAGTCATAAAATTTTTCATCATCAATATTTTACTTATTTTTTTAGTACTATTTTTTACACGTTTTATACTGTTCTGTTTCTTTAACCTAATTTGTGAGCTGTTAGCCAACTTTTTAAGTTTTATAGATATATATTTGGAAAAATATCCTTTATCTACAACAAAATGTGCATAGTAAAATGTGCAATTTCATAAGTGTTCACATATGTAGACATGTGTCAAACCATAACCAAAATCAAGGAATAAACACATCCACTATCTCCAGAAATTTTCCTATGACTCTGTAATCTTTCCTGTCTCTCCCTTCTCCTTATTCCCAGGTAACCAATGACCTGCTTTCTGTAACTGTTAGCCTGCATTTTCTAGAATTTTGTAAAAATAAATTCATGAACTATATATTTATTTTTGTCTGGCTTCATTCATTTAGCATAACTATTTTGAGAATAGCAGGTGTTGCAGCACTTATAAATAATTCCAGTTTTTAATGTCTGTGTCTATTCCCATGTTATTGAATGTTTAGGTTATGTACTGTTCTTTGTAGAGCTCTATGGTTTCAGTGTTCTTATGTAAATAACTAGAAATGAAATGGTTGGATAATATGGTAGATGTATGTTTTAAGGTTTAAACATGATCAAACCCCTTTTCACAGTGGTTGTACAATTTTACACCCTCATCAGCATGTCTGGGAGTTCCAGCTCCTTCACATTCTCAGTACCTCTTGGTATGGTTGGTCTTTTAATTTTAGCCAGCTGGTATGTATCCAGTCATCTTTCACTGTGTTAAATTTCTCTAATGACATATGTCTTTTTTTTTGGTGAGGTATTCAACAGTTTGTTCAACCGTTTTGCTCATTTTAAATTGAGTTATTTTTATTCTCATTACAGAGGCACATTTCCATTAATGCCATTCTCACTTTCCGTGGGCCTCAAGGACTTCCTTTAACATTTTTGGAGGGCAGGTCTATTGGTGACGAATTCTTTCAACTTTATGTGTCTGAAAAATATCTTTCATTTACCCTCATTTTTAAATGTTCTTTTCGTGGATAAAGAATTTGAAGTTGAAGTACAAGCAACAAAAGGAAAAATAGATAAATTAGACTTAACAGGAACTAAAAGTTCTGATGCTTCAAAGTACACTACCCAGTAAAAAGACAGTGCACAGAAGGCAGTAGTATACTGGTAAACCTTACATCTGATAAAGGCCTGGTGTCCAGAACAAGCAAAAAACTCTTAAACTCCAGCAAGAAAAGGCAAGTAATCCAACTTAAAAATAGGTGAAGGACATAGAGATTTTCCCCAAAGCAAATGTACAAGTAACCAAGAAGTACATGAAAAAATACTAAGAATTTGTGATAGGAGAAATGCAAATCAAAACTACTACTACTTCACACACACCCTGAGATGGCCCTTGTCATCCACATAAAAAGTAGCAAGTATTAGCAAGGTTATAGAGAATTTGGAACCCTCACATATTTCAGGTGAAGTTGTAAGATGACACAGCTGCTGTGGAAAGTAGCGTGGCAATTTATACAAAAGATATTACCCCATGATTCAGTAATCCCATTCTAAAGTATATATCCAAATATATACTTGGATGGAAACACACAGCACACTGCAGAATTATTCATAACAGTTAAAAAAAGCAGAGACAACCAAAGTCCATCAACTGGGAAATGTACAAATGTGGTGTGTCCATACAAGAAAACATTATTTAGCCCCCAATGGAAGAGAGTACTGATGCATGCTATAACATTATGCTAAGCAAATAAAGTTCAACACAAAAAGCCACGTATGGCATGATTCCATTGATATAAAATTTCCAGACCAGACAAATCTATGTGGACAGAAAGTAAATTAGTGGTTTCTGGAGATAAAGAGAGAGGGAAATTGAGAAGTAGGGGTTTCTTTGGGGGTGTCAGAAAGTTTTAGAAGTAGATAATGGTTGGCTCGGCACTTGTGGCTCAAGTAGCTAAGGTGCCAGCCACATACACCTGAGCTGGCAGGTTCGAATCCAGCCCGTGCCCACCAAACAACAATAACGGCTGCAACAGAAAAATAGCCGGGCATTGTGGTGGGTGCCTGTGGTCCCAGCAACTTGAAGCTGGAGGCAGAAGAATCGCTTGAGTCTAGGAGTTGGAGGTTGCTGTGAGCTGTGATGCCACAGCACTCTACCCAGGGTGACAGCTTGAGGCTCTGTCTCAAAAAAAGAGAAAAAGAAAAGAAGTAGATAATGGTAATGGCTGCCTAGAATTCTGAATATATTCAAATAAACACTAAATTGTTCACTTTAAAATGATTATAATAGTAAAATTTTCATATGAATTTTATCTAAATAAAGTTATACATACATCTATAATATATATTCACATATAAATGCAATATATATGCTACATGTATAATTTCTAAGATGACAGTTTTTATTTTAGTACTTGAAAGATTTTGCTCTGGTGTCTTCTCTTGTAGAGAGAAATTTGCTATGATCCATATCTTCATTTCTCTCTATGGAATGTTTATTTTATCTCCATCTTTTTAGATTTTGTTTATCACTGGCTTTCAGCAATTTGATTATGATGTGTTTTGATACAGTTTTCTCTATACTGGTGTGTTTTGGTTCACTGAAATCTTTGGATATGTGGATTTATAGTTTTCATCAACTTGGAAAGTTTTCAGAAATTGATTATTCAAACTTTTTTCCAGCTTCCTCTCTTCTTCAAGAACGTCAACTACACATTCATCAGTCTCCTTGAACTTGCCTCACCAATTGCTGCTCTTCTTTTCTTTTTATAAAAAGGTTTTTTTTAAACTCTATGCTTCATTTGGATAATTTCTTCTTGCTATATAAATATAAGTTTACTAATCATTTCTTTTGCAACATCAATCTTCCCTGTATTATTTTCATAGTAGACATTGTAGTCTTGCTTTGGGAAAATGTTTTTTAAATTTGTATTATATATTCCATATCTCTAATAACATTGTGAACACATGGAATAGAGTTACGATGTGTAATAACTGAATGCAGTTTTAAGGTAATTGTCTGCTAATTTGAATATCAGTGTCAATTTTGAGGCAGCTTTGATTCACTGATCATTCTCCTTTTTATTGGTCATGTTTTTCTACCTTTTTGTATGCCTGGCAATCTTTAATTGGATGCCAGACATTATGAATTTTACTTTGTTGGGTGTTAGAATTTTTATACTTATATAAATTGTCTTGAGTTTTGTTCTGGATGTAGTTATGTTACTTGGAAATAGTTTTACCCTTTAGGGTCTTCCGTTTATGACTCAGGAGGTATATCTGGAACAGCGTTCAGCATATGGCTAATTATTCCCCACGATTGAGGCAAGATCCGCTTACGTATTCTGCTCAGTTCCCTATGAATTAGGAGTTACCCTAGTCTGACTGGTGTGAATGGGCATAACTTCTGGCCCTATGTGAGCTCTGAGTACTGTTTTCTGAAATCCTTTCATACTATTTTTTCCCTGGCCTTGAGTAAAAGTTTCTTCTTCTCATACATAACAACGCCATAGCCTTCTTTTACTTGTTTTTGACTTTATATAATGTAAGTTATATAGCATTTTTTTCTGCCTAGTTTCCTTTACTCTATATTGTATTTGTGAGATTCAGCCATGTTACTGTATATAACACAAGCTCATTTATTTAGTTACTTTGTTCTATTGCATAGTATGGATGTACCAGAATCTACTTATCTATTCTACTGTGGAGCTTGTTCCCAGTGTCACTGCTAAGCATAATTGTGTATGTGTCTCTTGGTAAACATTCTCACACATTTCTGTTGCATATAGCAATAAGGACTGTAATGGCTGAGTTCTAAGATACATATGTGTTAATCTTAGTTCAAATAATTTGTGATTTCAGAAGGTCTTGCAAAGTTATCAGTTCAGAGTCCCACTGCCAGGGTACTGGAGTTACAGTTGGTCTGTGTCTTCAACAACTTTTTCTAATATCATCTTTCTACTTTCAGGTATTTTGGTAGATGTGCAGTGATATCTCATTGTGGTTTTAATACGTTTCCCTGATGACTAATTTGGTTGAAAACTCTTTATATATTAGTTCATCAGGTGTATGTTCTCCTATGTGAAGGGCCAATTAAATCCTCAGTCCTTTATTTTATTGTTCCTATGATCTTTTTATTAATAACGTAGAAGAGAAACTTTATCTTGGATATGATATATCTTATCAGTTTGTGTATATGAAAATATCTTCTACTTTGTGGTGTACTTGTTTACTTTGTTTTGGGAATAGAAATTTTTAATTTTAATATGCTCCAACTTATCAAGTTTTGCGTTTATGAATAATGTCCTATGTAGGAAATATTTTTTGCTACCTATAATGATGAAATATGTTATAGTCAAGAATATTTTTTATTTTGGATTTAATGTATAGATCTACAGTTCAATTGATATTAATTTTTTTTTTTTGAGACAGAATCTCACTTTGTCACCTGGGTAGAGTACAATGACATCATAGCTCACAGCAACCTCAAACTCTTGGGCTCAAATGGTCCGCTTGCCTCAGCCTTCCAAGTAGCTGAGACTATAGGTACCTGCCACAATGCCTGGCTATTTTTAGAGACAGGGTCTCGCTTTTACTCAGGCTGGTCTCAAGTTCCTGAGCTCAAGCAACCCTCCCACCTTGACCTCCCAGAATGCTAGGATTACAGGTGAGAGTTGCTGTGTTCAGCCAGATACTCATTTTATATACAGAATGAGATAGGGGTCAAAATTAACACTTGATACTTATGGCCTTACCATGGCCTGGCATCATTGAAACAACCATCTTATCTCTACTACATTGTAGTGCTACCTTTGTTATAAATTTTCAAATTTTTATCTCTTATTTTCTTCTTTATCTCCCACTGCTATATATGGTATCTTCGCATCAAAACAGTCATTTAACAATTGTACTTTAGATTAGCTCTTGATATATGATATAGTTATATGATAAAGTAAGTTATCCCATTTTGTTCTTACCTCTTTATCACAAAAGAATTAATTGATCTCAGCCTTTGATGTTTTCCATTAATTTTAGAATTAGTTTGTCAAGTTTCATCAGAAGTAGATTTTAAATTAAAATGTATTGAATCAATAGATCAATTCAGGGAGAATTTACAACTTGAACTTTGTGTCTTTCAACTCACATGCATAATACATTGTATATTCCTCCGCTAATTAGGTATTCCTTAATTGACTCTTTTTAGTGTTCTATGTGTAGTCTTTTAATTAGATTTATTTCTATGTATTTAAAATATTGATAATATTTAAGTGATTTTTTGTTTCTTAAATTTTGTTGCCTAATTACTTTTTGCTGTCTTTAGAAATGTAACCCATCTCTTAAATCTGAATTATATCTAGAGTCTTGCTAATTCTAACAATCGTGTCAGTTCTGAGATTTCAGCTAATTATTCTTCTTATTATGAGCTATGGTTTTCCCCTTCTTTGGATGGCAAACATTGTGAATTTTACATTGTTGGGTCCTGCTTACTTTGTATTTCAAATCATTTTGTACTTATATCAAAATTACCACTAAGTCTCTCTGGCTCTTTAATTTGTCTACCAAATTCTGCTTTTCAATTCTGTTTCGAAAATAATCAGCTCACTTCCTCAACATGCTTTGTTTAGGTTTCTATAATCTCTGTTTGTTTTTGGTCTTTTTGTCTTCCCAGCCACCTTAAAGATAGCTTCTGAAACACAAGCCTGTGTCTTATATATTGTGTGCTTATACACAGGATTGCGAGGAGTGAGCAATCATAGTCCTAATTAGCAATCGTGTACTTGGCACATATGATATGCCAGGTGCTAAAAATTTAGTATTTCTAAACTCCACAAAATTTCTTTGAATTGGATAATGCTAGCTTCACTTCACAGGTAAGAAGACTTAGGTCTCAAAAAGTTTCATTTGATTAAGGTCTCATGAGCCACGTGAGAAATGGGTAACATTCTGCCTCGCATCTGCTTGGCTCCCAAGCTTACGCTTCTCTAAGCCCCACAGCCACCTTTCCCTGGGTGGCTGCTACACTATGGCTACTGCCATTTTTAAGTCTTTTCAACTGGACTATAAGCTTTATGAGGTCTTTGAGATCTTTTATATCCTCCAAACACAGATTGCCTTAGCAGACAATAAATATTGATCAACCAGTTTTATTTTTGTGTAACAATGCCTCCAAATAAGAATAGGCAGGTAGCAGAGGGGTGCTCAGCGTGAATAGGCTGGTAAGGCTCTTTTGCTCCAAAATTGTACTCGCTGGACAATGGTCCATTGATGAGAGAAAATAGCTCTAGAGAAATGTGCTAGTAACAATGAGATTATTTTCTCCTTGAAAATATCTTTAGTTCAATAATACGCGGACGTTATATTTTACTGATATCCTCTGAAAAGTCAGGAAATAGGAGGTCATCTCGAAGGCTGTTTCAAAACTAATTCTGTGAGCTTTCAGTCTCCACTTCAGCCAAGGCTGCAGTCACAGGATGGAAGCGTGCATCAAATTACTTGAACAATTCAAACTGAAAGAATCTTCCCCTAACCCTAGGCACACCACCCAAAAGGAAACAAAGAAAAAGAGCTTTGATGAAAGCAAAAGACTTTTGATGTAGCTTCACATCTATTCAGTGGGCTTCACATATATTCTCTATATAATTGTTTAAACTCTGCTGTAGTTAAGATTCGGTTATCTCCATTATAGAGCATAAAGCTTTTTCATCTCTGCCTATGACTGCATTAAGGAGATTAGATAAGATACAAATGAAATGGACATAAATCTGGAGGAGTAGCTATCCTAAGGAAATCTGTGTATGTCCCTCATTTTTACTGGACATGGTAATTTAGATATAACTATTGCAGGACCCTGGTACAGGTTGGGATGGTGTTTGTATGTTATGAATGTAGCTACTTGAAATATTTAAACAAGGATTTTAAAATATACCCAGATGATTTAGTCAGGATTCTTCAGTGATAAGTAAATCTTGTTAAATAATCGCTTTTCTGAACATCCATCCTATACATAAGATGGAATTTTATTTGATGTTTTCAGTTTTAGTTACTGTGACTAGCTGCATTTAATTATGTATAGTATTTTCAAGTCAGCAAATTCCAAATGGTACTGGATGGTCTTTTAAAACTGGTTTTTATTAACTCATTTCCTATATGTTTTTTAAACATTTTATGATTTTGGTTCCCTGTTGCCTTTTATGTATATTTTCCAACAATAGTTGTCTTCACCAACAATCTTTTAAATTAGACCATCATGTTACTGTTCCTATCAATATTGTGAGCAAACACTATTAACGCTGTTAATATAAATTGATCATTATTTCATTTATGGTATAAAATTATAGTACTATTCATTAAATTCCCTAAAAAGGAAGACCTTAATCCAAGAGACATCTTTCTTTTACATGTAGCTAGAAAATGCATCCAAATTCTCTTGGCACTTTAATATTGTGTTCAGAACCTGGTTGTGACTAAAGAAACACACAGAATAGATAGAATTTGATCTAAGTGACAGAGTTTTGAAATTACCCACAACATAGTATTACAAAAGTTCTCAAAAAAAGCACAGACATACCAAAAACATCAAGACTAATGTTAATATTTTAATTATTCTGGAAATAGGTTATCAACAAATTGTCTAGTTTCTGCCATTTTTAAGATAAGATTTGAGAATTGATTTTTAAAAACAATGTGGTCACTTTTATAGCATTCATATAACCTTGAATAGATGGATTCTGACTCCTCATAATACTGATCCATCGCTTAATAGTGAGTTGATTTTATTTTCTGAAATAGAAAAGGCACCGAACAGCCTCTGCTACGTGGCTTTGTTCTTGTAGGGAATGTGGTATTAAGAAGCTCTCTGGATAAACCCAGGTGTGATAGGAGACTGCTTTCTGTGTCCGAGTGGCTTATTGGATCTGTTTCCATGTTTGTTTTCTGGATTCAGTGGCTAATTTGGTTTCTAATCATGCTTTTGACCCCATTTCCAGACTGTTTGTGGTAACAGGAGAAGAAAGACCCCGCAGTAGGTAATTAAGTCTGCAAAAGCACGGCTGCTTACTTTTCATTGCAGCAGATAATCAGAGTGCTGTTGCTCAAGTGTAAAATGCAGAAATTAATGATCCTATATAATACAGATTAAGGCTTTCATTTTAAAAACTATCAGTGCAGAAGAACAAAGGTGGGGAAAAATAGCACAATATTTGGAATTCCAGTGTATAGGAAAGCTTGCAAATGTCGAAAAGCGGTTTCTGAGCCTGAGACTGATCAAATCTTCACCTTGTATTCTAAGGTGATTGATTAGTTAAAACTCAAATATATTACTGCCCCATTGCATCTCTGAAAAGGCACAATTAGACACATTTGTCCCTGTCTTTTCACTTATAAATATGTCCCATTGTTCATTTGCATTAAAGGGTTACATAGTAGGTACTCAATAAAAATTACAGGATTTGAATTTTAAAACATTCTATTAAGGGATTACAGAGCAGTATTTGAGGGTCAAGAACACACCCCTATTTAAAAAAATCATAATGTCATAAAAGTGTCCATATGCTGTTTTATTTTACCTGGATTTTTTCTATTAGAGCTCAATAGGCTGTAAACCCACCCTTGCCATAGAAGGATATCAGTTTACAATGTACCCTTCACAGAATAAAAATTAGGTTTTCAACAAAATACCAGTGCTTATTGATACAAAACACACTGCCAAAAACTGCATACATTTCACAACAAGACCCAGTGATTCGGTCTTTAATGTGCGTACTGATATTCTTCAACACGATCAGTTTAATCAATGATGGCATCAACTAATTTTCAGCGTTCATTCTTAACTTACTTAGATAATTTTGATCATATAATTTTCATGTTTATTCACTGTTATTTCTTTCAGTGAAACTTTTCTATAAAATTATTTCTCAGTTATCACCAGTAACAAACTGGCTAATCTGACAAACACGTCATTGAGTTTATGAGAATGACATTATATTCTTCACATTATATTTAGCAAAACTTAAGCATAGAGTAAAAAATAGCAATACAGCTTTTATGGATCAGCCCGTATCAATGCTTTTGACCCCATTCCCAGACTATCTGTGGTAACAAAATGTTTCATTTTGTTCTCTAATTTACGTAAGTTCTTACCGGTTCATATTCAGAAAATAAAGTCACAGTCCCCCTGAAATATTACTTTAAAAGGTGAAATTAAGCCTAAAATTTCCCACTAAGTGATCCAGAATGAAAGAGGATCCTTCCCTGTCAGCAGCTGGGAAAGCATTTGGTGTGTGGCTCTGGCACCGTTCTCAGCCTGTATTAGAGAAATTGTGAGCACATGAAGAGCAGCATTTGTTGCATATTGGTAACCATTCTCATCTATTTGTAAAATATGCTCTGCAGCATTGTTTTCTAAACAGAGAAGAGTGGAGCTCTGGCATGTGTCCTCCATCAGAGCACTTGCACTTCAAATGAAAAGAACATGATCTGAAGAAAACCCAGAAGTTACTATAATGAACTCGGCCTCAGAGCACCTGTGCTTTGCGGTTCAATTTTCACATTGGCTGGGACCCACTCAAGGGTTTAATGTTTATTCATTATGACCAATGGAGTAGATTTCAACAAAATCTTGTCTTCAAGTTCTATTTGGTAACTACAATGTCATCGTCATCGACAACAGGACCAACACGGGCTATCCACACCGTGACTCATCACGCTAACACCAGGGGCCGTGCAGCTGGTCACAGCCGGATTGATCTAGTCCTTCCCCTATAAATTATGCAGGCAGGTTTTTCTTCTTATAGCCTTGCTGAAAGCAGGATTGAAAGTACTCGGGCTATTTTAAAACAAAACAATGCTGTTAAAAGTGGGATACCACGCCATTAGACTAGCTAGGTCCTCAGCAAGTGTCCCCTCTCGCCACACTGAGGAAAAATGAGTGTCCCGGCCTGTGACCCCGGGAAAGAAGTCAGGACAGGGCCCTCAGAAGCTGATGCTCTGATGACGAAGTGACCAGGGAGTCCTGACTCAGGCAACTCCAATAGTTTCTTAAACTCTATTATACAGCTTTGGCTCTTCTGAAGGATGTTTACACAAAAAGGCTCCCAGTGAATGATTTGTTAATTAATCTGAGAATGTGAAACAATTGCTCTTCTAAGGGCAAGCAAACCCCCCAAACTGGGAGCAGAGTGAGTCTGGATTTGGCCACGTCTCCCTGCAGGGTAGATAGGCTAGAACAGGGAATCATGGCATCAAAGTTTAAGGATTTAGAAAGAAAATAAATTCCTATTTCCCTCCTTTTCAGTTTATTCTTATCATTTGGTTTGAGATTCAGACCCATTTATCTAGTTACAAGAAAATAAAAAACAAAAGCAATAAGATGAACTAAAATGTTTGTTTTTAACGACCATTGCCCAGATTTTATGTTTTTATATACTTATATACTATGTTTCTGTCTTGAGAACATAGAGAGCTAGAGAGGGTAAGTGATTGGAAAATCTATTCAGCTAATAAATGGAAAACCTATGATTTTAATGTTCAATTGGAATAAATGAATGGGCACAGATAAAAATGAACTTCTTACTTGGAAAGAAGCAGCATGGTGGAAATCAATGTCAGGTTTTGCTGACACTTTTAATCATTCTTCCCCCCAAGTCAAAGGCCACTTACTATCTGTAGCAAGTGTGATTTACCCTGGATAAACCTCTGATTCTAGCCCCACTCTTCTCTCTCAACAATGTTCCTGCTTCCCTCCATCTCAACACTGTGGGTTCATGCAAATGATGAATAGCCTATCTTTTTCCTCTTCTCTTTTCCTGTTTTCTTCTTTCCTTTCTTTTCTCTTTTAAGCCTTTATCCAAGATAAAACTTCATGGATTACTTATTCTTTACTGTATGCCATTCAAAGACACCCCAGTGTGGATCCAGAATACAGGCCTTCTTATCTGTAAGTGGGATTAAATAGAACTGGTTTTTTTTAAATAATCAAGCATGTTATAAACAACTGAAGGATTTCTACCCTGAGGTGTGATAGGCATTACAACAGCTTGGAATCATTACATCACACATAGATGACTACTTTTGTAAGAATTACATTTTTAATGAAATTATCATAATACACCAGTATAAAAAATAATATTTAGTCAGAACTTTTAAAACCACTTGTAATATTAAGGGGTGATTTAAGATGCTGACCTCATCCTGTAAATCAAAATAAACTCCACATATAGTAAATAATTAAATTTAAAAAGTCATAACACAGAACTGGTTGAAGGAAACACTGAGATATTCATGAAACTACTGTAAAGTTTATTTTGAACTAAAGAAATTAGAAAGTACATAAAGAAGCATAAATGCCAAAGATTAATATGTATTGGCGTTTAATGGATGAGGGTTAATCTTACAAATTTTCATGTCTTACCTCCTTTAATATCCACATCCCTCACAATGAAGTAATGTTATTACTCTCATTTTACAAATGAGATAAAAAAAATACTAAGAAAGGTTATCAGTGCAATGTTATATGGTTAATTTCAGCATCCATATATATTCCTGCAGATTCCAAATCCAGTGCCCTTAAATACTACATTGTATAGAAATATTTTGTGTGGCAAACATTAATGACTTTGAAGCTAAAGAATAAATATATACAGTGGGAAGAATGGGAGAAAGTTAATACCTTTATTTTATAAAAGACTTACTTAAATAAGAAATACACAAGAACTTTAGCCCATAGGACATGACTAGTCAATATATACACCAAAATAAAGTTTACAGGAAACATGAAAAGAAAACCCTAAAATATTTTTAATTTATTAATTTAATTTAATTAACATATTTGTTATTTATTTGTGGGCATTGTGAAAATTATATTTTGTACATTATTTTCAGGAAGCTACTTGGTGGTATGCAAAATTCATAACAGTGTTCACTATCAACAGTGTTGACAAGTTTCAACAGATATTTGTTAAAAATTGATACGTAGCTTAGTCTTTGCCTTCTTCTAACTAGAAATGTATACGAGCAACAAACAAAAAGAGAAAAAGAGACCAAGAACTACTGACAGTTAACTGCTGGACAGAATTAGGGAAGATTCTTTATTAACCATTGAGTTATATACATCCATATACTGTAGAACCCCCATAGTTGACCGTCTCCTACACTGACCACTTCCTTAAGTTGACTTAATTTTTATTTTATTTTATTATTTATTTATTTTTTTTTGCAGTTTTTGTCCAGGGCCAGGCTTGAACCCACCACCCCCTGTATATGGGTCTAGCACCCTACTCCTTGAGCCACAGGCTCTGCCCCTTGACTTAATTTTTATAGAGCAGACATGAACCCCACATACATTATCAGTCCCGTAGCCCTAATTCCTTATGGTGACCACCTTTGTATGTTGACCAGTTTGTTGTAGTCCCTTGGGTGGTCAACTTACAGAGTTTCTACTGTGATTTTAGAATAAAACTTGAAAATTCATTTAAAATATTCCATCCCCAAAGAAATAAGCTACTATGTTAAGGGGGAAAAAAATGAAATTGACTTATTTTCCTAACCTGCCCTCATGTTGCCCACAATCCCACCCATTTTTGTAATAATGAAACTAGGGCAACCATCCCTCTGTTGGTTTCTGAGGAGATTAGTATACGGTTTGTGCCCTTTCCCTTTCAGCAAATTTATGGCCTCGTCAATTTGGAGTCTGCAATTCCCCAATAAGGCAGAGAGCAAGAGCTATCGTGGTCAGGAGGGTTGCATGTTGAGAGATCTCGTCCCAGACCACTCAGGTAATGATACAAACTAAAGAATAAATATATGCAGATGTAGAGTGGTGGTGGGAAGGCCAAGGGCTATGACATTCTAGGAATGGTGTTTTTTAATAAATCTTTTGCATCAGAGGAAGAGATCCAGGCAATGGGACTAGGAGAAAATTACGCCTTGGTCCTATGGACGCCACAGGATAAATGTTCGTTGATGCTGAAAATTAGTCTAGGAGCAGAATGTATCAAGCAGTCGTCCAGCTAGCATGAGGACAAGGAGATTTAATAAGCCCCAGATGAACAGAGAATAGGCCTAGGACGAGCACTATGGTGGGATGGCTCTCTTCCCACTTAAGAAAGAATGAACAGCAAGAAACAACAGAAGCTCTTGAAACAAGACGAAACAAAAAACTCTTTCAAAACAAGGAAAAGGGCCAGTTATTGTATAAGCTTCTGGACTCACAGGACTCTTGTGGGGGACAGCACTGCTGTCAGTTAACTGCTGGACACAAGGACCGAAGATTTTCAGGTGACAGGAAGGAGCAATGAAAGCATTTCTCTCTTTTCCTCTTCCCAAGTTCAGAGTGGCTGTTTCAGGATTTGCATTTGGGTTCCACATCTTAAAAAGAGATGGAAAAATCTGCCCAGGGAAAGCTAAGCTGGATGTGGGTTTTGATATCCTAAAATAAAGTCCTGCACTTGGCACTGTCAAGGGGCAGTCTGCTCCTGCCCGCTCATAAAAACGTGAACCCGACAGGTGGAGGTCCTAGACGAATGTGCAGACCTCAGTCTCAGCTCTGCCCCTCTGCAAAAAGCTCACTTTCCACCCGTGCGGAAGAAATCCTCGACCACCACCTATACTGCCCAATTTAGCTACTCGTTTCCAAATCTGTGTGGATTTTCAAGCATTTTAGGATTAACACAGACTGTTATTTTGCAAGGAGAGCCAGAAATGTAGATTTTAATGTGAAATTGCCTTAGTTTCAAATGTTTGCAATTCAATAATTCTTTAAAACTTACATAGCCCTCAAACATCTTTGGATAAGATCCAGGATCCTCATTGCGTTTGTGACTGCTGAAGTATAAAAGACAAAAAATGGAAAAAGACAAAAATCCAGCTTGCCCACATGTGACTGATGAGAGGAATTCCAGAAAGAAATGGTTGCTCACAATTACATAAAGTGCCTTGTGTTTGCTACATGACCCTTACACCTTATTGGGCTGAAGTATAGGTTGGAGTTCGAAGTGTTGGGTGTACGTTATGCCTTCCGTAGTCCTCATAAAGATCCAGGACTTAAGCTTTATGATGTGTCCATTTTACAAATGAGAAAACTCATTTAAAGAAAGGTTAAGTAACCTGTCTGAAATCTCGTGTTTTAAAAGGGTAGATATAGGATTTGAACTTAGTCTCTGTTCACAACCTATGCTCTTAACTTCTTCCCTGTGTATCAGGAAAAGAAAAAGCAAATATCTTACACAAAAACTACATTAGTAACATTTCATAGAGTCAAAGAAAAACAAGAGACTTAATATCAAATATCTTTAAAAAGATGAAGTTAAAAAGACACACAGCTAGACATGCACTTAGGAAATTTCGCAACAGTGAAGATAAAAAAATATTGAAAGTTTCCAGAAAGGAAAAGCGAAGGCGTGACCATCAGGTTAGCATCAAACTTCTCATTAAAATGTAATAAAATAAAACCTGGCATGCTGGAAGTCAATAAAGGGATGCCTTCACAGTTGGAAGATAAATGTTTTAAATATGGAATTCTATTTTATACCCATCTACCAACCTAAATTATCCATTTCTTCTCATTCTGAAAAACAAAAGAAAAATCAAACAAGAAAATTCTCGGAGATGTGCTCCAAAAGAAAAAGCAAAAAGTGTAAATACATCTGAAAAAGATCATGATATGCTAATCCAGCCAGTAGTGGTCACATGAACCATAGTTCCAGATACTTGGGAAGCTAAAGAAGAAAGCTTGCTTGAGTCCAGGAGTTCCAGGCCGGTGTGAGCAACTTAATGAAGGCCCATCTCTAAAAATAAAATTAAAGAAAAAAAAAAAAGTAAAAGCAAGGCATGGGCTGCATGAAAAAAAAAATTAGAACTCCTCTAGTACAAAAACAATTCCCAGGATATTAGTCTATATGACTGAATTCAAAATTAGATCCAAATTAAAGTAGAATGTCAAAGTCTTCATATGAATATTTTTTCCAAGAAAAAAATTAATTTCATTTAAAATAGCATATGAAGAAAAACCTGAAAGATCTCTGGGAGATGGTGAAGAAAGTACATACTTTTTCCATTGATGTCAAAAAAGAAAATTAGAAATGCCTGGTGGGGTGGGAATTGTTAAATAACATTACATTCTGAATGTAAAGTTAATGAACAGGTGACAGGTTAGTGAACCACCGGTGGTCAGCAAAAAAAAAATGATTCCACTTGAACTGATGGCTCGAAATAGGTTCTTTTTCAAACAACACACATATAAAAACATGGAATTACTTTTATTCTGTATAGATCCAGCAGGGGCTTTGTTCTTGCAGAGTCATGCTTACATAACAACTCCGATTTATGAAATACAATAGAAAGGTTCAAATACATTTTTTAGCATCATGAATGAGTGATTTAGAAAAAACAAAACTAATTATGTAACTAACAAATTGTGGGGATGATTTCTTTGAGTTGGAAGAGCAGATATGCTTTAAAATTTGAAAACCTAAAACCCAGAGTGAGAAAAATATTATTTAGAAGGATGGAGGTGGCTGCCGGAGGAACTTAATACCCAAAGGTGATTGGGGATGAGCGCTCTGAGGGCTCTGCAGGATCGAAACTCTACTTTCCCTTTGTACGTTGTGGATTTTAATTTTTTTGATGGTGTATACGCTTTGCTTTTATGACAAAAATAATTTCTTATTAAAGGAGAAACTGATTGCCTAGAGGATTTTAAATGGAATATACAGCTTACTAATCTCAGGAAAGATAAAAATTGAAAAGGTATTTTCAGGAATGATTTTCCCCACGCTATATTAACATGTGTCTTCTTTAAAAATGTGAAATGGTATCGGAAAATACAATACGAAGTTCCATTAAGTCAACAGAATGAAAGATCAATATATAAAAGGAACCACGTTTTGCAGAAAACATTTAGAAAACCCTGTAACTTTAGTTGGGCTGTTGTACCAGGGCGACCTCATTCAAATCTGGAGGTGACTGTGAGAGCTTTGGGCCTTTCCCTGATACCTTTAGGCCTCCATACCACGCCTTGATGATACGCAGCCTGACTTCTTCTGCAGCCCCTCACACACCACTCGCTTTGTGAGAATGAGCTGTTTGCAATGCCTTGCCAATCCCACATGCTCAGGCGCCTTGTCCCTGCTCTCTGCCTGGAATTTCAACTTCTCTTGTTCTTCTCCAGATCTTAAACCTCAAGAATGTGTAGCCGTCCTTCAAAATCAATGCTTTTAACGATCATCATAGGATACTTTTCCCAAAAGGGGAGTTCCCCTTTCTCTTCTTCCTGTGCAAACCTACCATGGCAGCTGGTATGGACGAGATGTTCGCATCTTCCCCAAATCTTAACACCCAGTGTATTAGAATGGGGGTCTTAGGGAAGTGATTAGGTCCTAAGGGTAGAACTCTCAGAAATGGTACTAATTTCTTACAATAAGTGCCCCCACAGAGCTGGCTAAACCTCTGCCCACGAGTGAGTATGCCAGAGGTTGCAGGCCACTGCTCAGAAGAGGGCCCTCCACAGAGTCCATATTATTATATTATCGATTTTTATAGCTCGAGCTTCTTATTATTCCTATCAGTTATTGTTGGCCTGACAACACCATCACGGAGCTTTCAGACTGAATAAGACAGCACCTATGCAATTCTATTGAACTTTCTTGGTGTATACCTATTTTTCTAATTAAAAAAAATACTACCGAATATGTAAGATCAAAAACCATGTTTTATTCCTTTTTGCATTGTAGAATATAGCAGCCTAGTACCTAGCAGATATTTTTCATTCAATTTTTTAAAGGAATAAATAAAACAAACTACAAATACAATACTATACAACTATTAACATAAACTTTTAAAATATGAGATTGTTACAATACATAGAAACTATTACTAGAACAGGATACAAATTTGTACATCTATCATGCATATCATTTTGTAAAATACAGGTACTTCAAATAAAGCCTGGAAGAAAACAGGCACAAATTTCTAGTTTTTTCCTTAGGATACTGAAATGAGAAGTGGTTAATTCTCTCTCCCTCTCTCTCGTTTCCTTTCCAAATGTTGTGTCAAATGTTCAAATTTCTTTTATAAACATATACGTGCACATTTACTTTGGAATATATGTACACACATATATGTAAGAGATATATGTATGAATATATTAAAAGAGATAGCTTTTCTTTAGGAGACATCTTCACACGTGATTCTCCCTGGTCTACCTCTGGTTTTATATGTGTCTTTGATTCACAAATACTTAGATATATGATCCTAAGAAATGCTTCTTCAGTGGACAGCACCTGTGGCTCAAAGGAGTAGAGTGCCGGCCCCATATGCCGCAGGTGGTGGGTTCAAACCCAGCCCCGGCCAGAAACTGCAAAAAAAAAAAAAAAAAGGAAATGCTTCTTCATAAAGAGAAACTGGTGAGAAACTACAAAACTACACTGAGTCAATTATGCCCATCTTCCAAATCAGATTATCGATTCCTCATCTTTGCATTCTCTATTGCACCCTCTAGCCTTCCAAGGCGCCACCCAAACTAATCATTTTTATAACTCTCTTTCCAAATATTTCCTCTTAGTTTTTCCCTAAATATTTTTCAGAGCAATTCCTTATTCCGTAATAATGAATTTTTGTAGCTCCTGTCTGGTTCAAATATAGGGCAATAAATCTGGTACACATTTGAAAATCATGGTCAAAATGAGATACAGGGCCTAACTGGGTATCTACTCCATCGGGACAAAATACCAACAAAGCCCTGGGACAGAATTCCTTGTCTACGTGTTTAGGCAGAGTGTTGCCTAGGAAGTGGTATATTCTGAATAGTGCCTCCCAACCCCCAGGCCTCAAGCAACTCAAAGACCAGGACATATATGAGTCGCTGCTACATCCTGAGTGCCCAGCACACAGAAATCACTCAATTAAAACATGTTGGGTGGTGTAAATAACCAATGCAGAGAGAAAGCAGAGCTTTGTGAGATACAGTGGGAGAAAAGCTGTTAACATCAATAAAAGAGTATAGATTAGAAAAATAAAATTACTGCTCTCTGGCCTGGCACAATGACTTACAGTTATAATCCTAGCACTCTGGGAGGCTGAGGCAGGAGGATCCCTTAGCTCTGGAGTTCAAGACCAGGCTGGGCAAAACAGAGATCCCGTCTCTACCAAAAGTAGAAAACTAGCCAGGTGTTATGACAGGCACCTGTATGCCCAGCTAACTGAGTATCTGGGGCAAGATGATCATTTGAACCTAAGAGTTGAGGTTGCTGTGAGCTAGGCTGATGCCATAGAGTGAGACTCTGTCTCAAAAAAAAAAAAAAAAAAAAAGAAGAAGGAAAAGAAAATTATTGATTTCTGTGTTGGTATTAGCTTTAGGGGGAATGGGAATGGAAGGTTAGATGAAGCTAATTGGAGACCAGATTAAGATAGCACTTCAATTTTTATAAGTAGCCCTTATTTACATGACAGATGAATGATTAAAAGCATAAACACTGATGCCAAAATACCTAAATTTGAGTCCTGGTTCTGCAACTGTGCAACTGGGTGTGACATTTCTATTTTTCATTTCATCAGCTATAATTTTGGAGTGATATTAATAGACCTACTTGATAGAGGGGTTGTATTAATATAGAAAAACCTTAACACAGAGATTGCTACATAATAAACACTTTCCAGTGTGATTTTAGAAATCATTCTTAGTTAAGTGTTATATCATCTCTTTGAGGTGGGTATTACTCTCACCCTTTTGCCACGGAGAAATTCAGAAACTAAATACCTGAACTTGTCATGTGTTACACAGTAAAACCAGATGCAAACTCAAACCGTGGAGCTTTTGATCACATATCATACACAAACGATGCTTTTTAGAAAACACTCTTTTCAGAAGGCAAAAGAAAAAAGGGGTATATTATCTTTAAATCTTGGCAACCTAAAATCCTCAGAGAAGAAGCTTTTTCATATAAGCTGAATTTTAATGTCTATCAACACAACATTCTTTTGGTCTCAGTTATCTGATAGTCAACAACATGTATTCAAAACGTATATAATATATTTTGATTTTTATAACTCGAGCTTCTTATTATTCCTATCAGTTATTGAACAGAACTACAATAGCCCACCCTCTCATGCCCTCAAGAGTTCCGCAGAGATGTTTATTTCTTCACTCAATGGCTCTGGCCTTCATTCATTCAAGTTTCTGTGTCCATAGTTCTGTCCTGTTACTGTCTGCTCTGTTCTGAGTGACAGCCTTTAACAATCTCTGTGGGCAGTATGCAAGCTGACAGCAGCTTCTTTCTCTTGACAATTTTTAGTCTAATCATTCATGGAGTTGGTAGAAATAAGCATATATAGACAAGACTGACTATAATCAGAGACAATACATCACAAAAAATAAGCAGAATTTCAAGAAAGGCCTGAAGGACGTCAAAGAGTAAAATCTACTTGCTTTATGTAAATGGTGCTAACATCTCCTCTGGCTCCCCAGAGGTCATTTGCTCACTGGCTTGTGTGTATGGTTAGGGCACCTGTTAATGTTTTTTAAATTCATTCAGCTATATAACAAAGGAAACACTCAATCTTTACAAGATGGAGACTTATATAGAATACCTATTTTGAAGCAAGAGGTCTTTGACAAAACATATCTTTGATCCTGAGGTGTCTTTGTCATGATATTCTACAAAGTTAAGTGCTATCAAGACATTGAATAAGAAGTTTGTCTTTTTCACACATTTTACTTGTATTTTTTCCATCTGCAATAGACTCATTAGGAAGCTGAAACAATTATTTCAGACAATCAATTATCTGAGAGCAATTCTTTAAAGATGCTCACCCCAAAACATAAAAGTAATACACACAATAAAATGTTATGATTTTTCTTACAATACAATCTAACTTTAATTAGAACAGAAAATGGTGTTTGAATTCCTCTAAATTCTCTTCCCAAATATTTTAAGGCTAATTATCAACTTACTGGATATTGGCTAGATTCCAAAATCTGTGAAGTTGAGATGCATTTGGATCGATAAAATTTCTCTTCCCTTAACTTCATCTAATATATTTATCAGATTTCCATTTGTCAATATTCTAGGGAGGCAGAAGAAGAAACAATGCGACATATTTAAATATTGTTAATACTGGTAATCAATATGTGTCTATGTTTAGTGGTAGTCCTGAATTTGTTTTCAGTCTTGATGATTTTATTTTGATGGAGAAATTTTTCTCAGACTGAGATATCATGATTCTGTCCCCAAACTTTTATGAACTTTAAATTGTTTGTATTTTTACATAAAAATTTCTCTCCATAATCATGGGGGAGTTCTTTCGCAAATAAATGTTTATCTGTGTACCAGTCTTAACATCCTCATTCCAATATCTTAATTTTTATGAAAATCTTTACTATAATATTACCAATTTGCTTGTTCTTATGCTTATATTACTAGTTCCTTATTTATTGCCTTTCTATATTAATTATTCCCTCACTATAATATCACATCTTCTTCCTTTATTCTGCTAACTCAAATTTCTTTCTTTCTTTCCTTTTTTTTTTTTTTTTTTTTTTTTTTGAGTTTTTGGTTGGGGCTGGGTTTGAACCCACCACCTCTGGCATATGGGGCCAGCGCCCTGCTCCTTTGAGCCACAGGTGCCGCCCTCTTTTTTTTTTGCAACCTCCAGAAGTCTTCTTGGTTTAACCTCACCTGCTTTTTGTAACTATTTTTATGTGACAATGGATTATGTATAGCATTTGTGTTGGTGAATATGTTTTCTTCTGTCTTTTTTGCAAACACATGCTCTATTTTTCAAAAGAGAGAGCTAAATCATGAAGCCACTGTTATTCCTTTCATATTTATCTTTTTGGGCCATGATGTATTCTCTAAATTTTACATTTTTAGTATACGTTACTGTTTAACTAACAATAGAGAAGCTTGGGAGAAAATAAAAATGGTAAAATTTCATTGTACATTTTATAAACTTCCCAATTTTATTATCTTTTAGGTATTTGACTATAATTTCTGAATGGCAGAGCTGCAACAGAGGTCACTGGATCATCTAATTTTACAAATAAGGACACTTAGTCTTAAAGAAGTTAAGAAAATAATCCAAGTTCAGGTAGCTAGTAAATAAGGACTAAAATCTGGTCTTTTGTCTTTCACTGCATGGCTGTGGTGCCCTAAAACAGGTTGCCAACCCCCATTAAAGAGCACTCTCCTCCAAATCCCTGGAAGGTGCATTTTAGCAATCCATACTGTTGTGCCTGAGATTTGGATAAACCAGAGGATCACATTCACAGACGTCTGTGCTAGAACAAAGAGATGTTAAGTGGCTGACCAAGGTCACAGAACAAATCTTCAAAGGAGTTGAAAGAGAATAGGGCTCTACTATTTTTACTTCTCAACGTTGTCTCCTAAACTATTCTGTCCTTGTGAGAACAAACTCTGTCTTCCCCAGAGGGGAAGGAGCTCCCTAATGGGAAGGTAGTCACTTAGGAGGCACATTAACTATTCCAGGCTGATGGGTGTCATTACTTTGAAATAATCTCTTTCTAGGCCATTGGCTGCAATGATAGAACGCCACTCTAAATGGTACCCCAGTTGCCGGAGAGCGAAGGCACCTTCCCCAGTGGTATACTTGCTGCGAAGATTAGGGATGCCCTGACACCATTTTCACCTTGCAGAACATTTAAACATTTATTAAGGTTTTCTGGCCCAGGCTAGTACCACATCAGCTTTGAGCTTATTTTGGAAGTCTACTCTCTGCTTTCAGAGATTCCCACCTCCATCCCTTGGCCACTGCCTAGTATCTAAATCATCAGCAGACTGCCTCCAGGTCTGCATTCTGCTGTAGCCCCAACACTTCTACTCTCTGGTTAAGATTTTGCTTTCTTTGTTCCAAACACCTCCTTCCACTGTGATAAAATATTTCAATATTCAATCCCAGTTCCTGAGTGGGTTATAATAACCAGTTTTTCTTAAGGGGAAAGCTAACTCACATTATATTGTTACTAGTGAGTAGTGAATTTGTGTATCATATGTAAGACATGCTTTAAAACAAAGCATTTTAGATCAAGAAATACATTGTAATAATAAGAAATTCAAAAAGCAGAAAAGATAAAATAAAGAAATGTTAAGTTTCCCTTTCTGGGATGATCCAAAGAGTCCAGTTCCCTTTCCTTGGGACAACCTCCCTGATTAATTATGTGTATTTTTTCAGGATGATCTGTAAATATATTCACATATGTGTGTATGTGTGTTTATGGATATATATATAGATATATATTTGCACAAATGTTAGCTTATTAGACACACCATTCTACACCTTGTGAAAAATATGAATTGGAGTTCATTCTATTTCAATGCATATAAAATAGCAACATTCTTTTTAACAGATATGTAGTTTTCCATTGTAGGTAAGTAGCAGAATTTATCTAATCAGTTCTCTGGGGATAGAAATTTAGGGATTTTTTTTCTCTAATCTTTTGCTATTACTAATAATGCTATGGTATTTTTAAAAATCAGCCTTTATACATATGTATAAGTATGTCTGTATAATAAATTCCTAAAAATGGAATTGCTGAAACAAAAGATGTATGCATTTATTATAATATTGATAGATATGATTAAATGGCCATCCCCAGAGTTTGTAACAATTTATATTCACTCTACAATATATCATTTTATCACATTTCAGTGTTGGCCAATAGAATAGGTAAAATGATTCCATATGAAGAAGTTAACACAGCTGTTTCATGGAGCCAAGACCACAGTTATGAGTAAATGGCCACTGAGCCACTTCTCTTAGCCTAGTTACAGAGATAAATTTGTGTTTCCTATGCAACCACACAAATGACAACATTTGTAGACGCCTACTCCTTCAAGGTTGAGAAATTAGGAGTCAAAGGAACACGGCATAAAGTATTGGTAAGCATGGGTGTAAAAGAATAACCAAGAAAGAGGAAGTAAACGGAGCAGCTGAAATCCAAGGAGACCCTGTTCTGAGGCTCTAACTGCCAAGAGCTCAGTGAGGGGGTGAAGGGTCACTGTCCCCAAGACGGAGCTCTGAGGTGACTGCAGCCAAAACTGCTTTTCTTTCATCGCCCCTTTCTACTCTGTCACCTATTATCGCAATTATGGACTTCCAGGTTTTACTTTAGAATCATTTACAGCAGACATTCACCATCAATATTCAGCTAGAGTGAGTGAGAATCCGGGATGCCTGTTTCTTTTCTTTTCTTTCCTTCTCTCTCTCTTTCTGTCATCCTTTTCCTCTCCCTCTCATACTCTTTTTCACATTTTTGAATCGTTGTATTTGAATCCTAGGAGCATTAGTAAGCAAAAAATGCCCTAAAGACTCTCCTTTCACTACAAAAAAAGAAAGAAAGTAAGAAAGAGAAATAGGATCCGCCAATCTTTTCCAATAAGAAGAGAAGGAAAAATGCCCAACCCCACATAAAAGTCTTTACAGCCTCATAAACCACAGTACCACCCAAGATGTTAACAAGCTGGCATGTTTTGAGCATCAAAGATAGAGAGGAAACTGTGTTTACATGTTTGGCACAAAAACTAATGAGGAAAGTCAATTGGCCCTTTGTCTTGAGGGTCTGAAGCGCTGAGCCCTAATGTTCGGTTTCTTCATTGGCACTTGTTCAAGTAATCACTCGTGGCCTGACAAAGCCGCACTTGTGTTTTATTAGTGGCCATGCTGAACCCTCCCGCTTGGGCTGTGTTGTCTCTCAATAGAGTGCTGCGGCAGAGGGCACACTTATTTGAAAACACTAAATCAGAGCATGATGATCTTTGCTCAACCAGAGCAACCCAGAGAACAACAGAAAATGTTCAGAGTACTGATTCATTCGTTGGGGGAGAGAGTGCGGTGAGAACAGGGGGGAGGCAGAACCAGTGCCTGTGGCTGAGTAATTTGGAAATGGCAGTGATAAAACCTGGTTTATAAAAGCAATCCTTTCCCCTTCTAATCGCGGTGCTACATTAACATCTGAACCTGCCATAATGCATCACATGGCACGCGCCGGGAGGGCCTGGACTCAGCCCGCAGTGGCAGGAAATGTCAAGGTGACCCCAGAGGTCTTTTCTTTCTGGATTGCTAAGGTGTCATGAAAGAATAATCATGCTACTCTGAGAGAAAGCTAACTTTGCCTTTGTAAATACAGTTTGGGAGATAGGAAAAGTTTGCAAAGTAGGTCAAAGCCCAGTCTTTGTCACTTTTCCCATCAGGTTGCTTTTTTAACCTCCTTCTCCCCTTTCTTCCCCCTCTCATCCTCTCTCTTGTTAATATCTTTTCTTCCACTTAGAATTGGGAATGCTTTGGCCCATCCTGGAATTTTTATCTGCTCAACTGAACAAGTATCCAAACATTTGGCTGCTAATTTCAAAGTTCTGAACCAGAAGCAAGGACTCCAAAATCTGGTTGCAAACAACATTTTTAAGTGACAGTTTTGGCAGTCTTACCTACAGATCCAGTAAAAATAAAACCTAGAACAGTTTGTTCTTAAACTATTTCTAGTACCAGTTCTGTGAAGAAAGTACTAAACTACACATAATTAAATTTATTTTTTTTTTAAGTGACTGAAATTTTTACATGTTCAAAATGAGAATTTGGGGTAGGTTAAGATATATTCCTGCCTTTGCCAAATCCCTGAAGTTCTCTCTGGCTGTGTGCCCCGCATAGATCTTTTTATGAAGGGTGTAAGTGTACATTCCATGGCTTCACTGCCGCCGAACAAGTCTCAGCGATGCCTCCATGGAGAAAATGAGAAAATTCTAAGTGCGACTTATTAGTCGGGAAATCACACGATGAAGAAGTTAAAAGTTTGGAATATACTGAATTTATTTGCTAAAGTGTCCAATTTATCTGACAAACTGTCCAAGAGGCAGCCTTTGCTTTGCAAATTACTACTTACTTAACGCTTAGTTTTTAAAATAAAGACGATACTGGTCACAGAAACGTTCTTTGAGTTTTATAATTGTGTAGCATATTTTATATAAGTTCCTCAAACTTTCATGTTCCTGCAGAAAAGAAAGCATTAATTTTACATGTGGGTAAAGTAATTCCAAATTCCTGTTCTTGTTACTAATCTTCACTTCTGTGAAATGACCATAATACGCCAGAAGCAGAAATGACCTGTTGGTGGTAGAATAAGTAAACACAGGGAAGCTTTCTAGACAAAACAATTTTGTAAAGAAAAAAAAACAAGTTACGGGGGTTTACTTGTTTGTTTTTTGGTTTTCTCCCGTAAAGGTTTCTGACCTTTGAAATCCATCCATGGTGATGACAAGTGAAGTCCTATGTGCAAAGTCCAAAGCATTTTTTGGATTGGGGGTGCAGTATGTTTAAACAGGATTTGGTTTTCTTAATAGCAGTTCTATTCTTGGGCTGGAGATCCGGTGGGAAGAGATAAGCCTCACCCACCCCCTGCCACCCGTGTCTCTCTGATCTGCCTGTGTGCTTCCACCCTGCACACGCGCCCAATATTGTTTCTTTCCGCAGCTCCTGCTGCAGTGTCAGACATGGCAGCTCCCAGCCTGAGCTCGGATAGCTATGAATGGAGCAAGAGGGTGGGGGAGGGGAGTGTAAACGAGGAGCTATGCGGTCATCAGCTATTTCCCCACGGAGGAGCTGTCCACAGCCTGGGGTCGGGATGTGCTTCTGCTGCAGAGATGCCATTTCCCTCCATCCACACTCCATCCCTGCACAGGGAGGCTGGGGACACTTCACAGAGGCAGAGCAGAGTGAGGTGCAGGGGGTCCCGGCACCCCCCCTGCCCCCTCACCCCCCACCCCCCCACCCTCCATCTTCTGGGCATGATTCATTCAGAATCTATCCAAGTGAAAGTTAAATGTTAACCACCATTACAGATTAAGATCTCTTAAGGAAAGATTTTTTTTCCATTATAAAATATACACCCTGCCCATAAACTATTTGCAGTTTAAATCGCACAGAATATAATTTAAAATGACCTAATAATTTTTTTTGCCACTTAGAGTGGTATAAATGTATCTATGCATATATATTAACACCTTCTAAAATATATCAGACACATTATAGTTACTATATGTTAGAACATACTCTTTCATGAATATCACAGTGTATATTATATATTATTTTATATATTCATATATATATGGATGTCATTATGATCTGTTCTTTGTGTAAACACAATGGGCCTCAAAATTGCTTAGTCACTAAGAAAATCTTACATATTCGATACTTTTAAGTAACAGATGATAGGCCTTCACTCCCCAAATGTGGGCGGAGGACCAAAGCCAACCAAAGAGAACAGGGACAAAAGTATAATGATGGACAATGTCAGGCTCACAGCAGGACCACATCTCGCACAATAAAAATGATGACTTTGCCTTTAGCATTCCTCTGTTGACACAGCCTCTATATTACCCACCTAAGGATTCCCCAGGAATGACAATATTTAAGACTGATGCATTACAATAGGTAAGAGTGATGCATTTCAACAGTGAGCCGTCTTCACCTATGCAGAGAACTGGATAGGGAGAGCTAAGACTAAGAAAAAGGTGAAGAGAGGGAACCTTGGGCAATTTCTTTCCAGAGGCAAAACATTTTCGCAAATTGCTCAGATTACAAAATAAAAATTGCTTGGAACCAAGCCCCGTGTCTGAGTAGCCCTGTGAAGATGGACCGCAAAAGGTAAAGAAAGAGAAAACATTTAATCCTCTCCGAAACATATTTTCACAGTGATGTAAAGAATTATCTTGTTTAAAGAACTTTGGTATTCCATGTTCATCATAGTTAGAATAAAACCAGAAACCACTGATGGACACACAGCGAACCACAGACTGTGCACATCGGTGATATCCAGAGATTTAGTAACACCCTTTCACAGCGAGTTCTCTCTGAGGACCGCCGAAGCCTCTCTATCGCTTTAAAGACACTGGAGGTGAACAGTATGGGGGTCCATTTAAACAGAGACCACAGACGCTGATAGCATCATTTTTTTATACAAATAACATTTGCACATTCAATTTTAAAATGTGATAAGTCTTTAATGATAACTAATGAATTTCATGCAACATTTGTTAGAATACTAACCAAAAATATCTATTGTTTAGTTTCCAATATAAATTGCTTAAAGATAAAAATAGAATTGTCATTACTCTAGCTCTGAGGGAAGAGAATATCACACTTAAAGAAGCTGCCACTTAGGGCTATCGATATGAGCATTCTCTGGAAACTTGTAGGCTATTTCATCTAAAAAACATGTACGTTAAAACATTTAACAGAGGCTAAGTTTTCATATAACCTCAGTTGTTTTAAAATGGTTAAAAGAATAATGCTGCCATTCTTGTAAACAAATTAGGAATTACAATGTCTTCCTCATAACTAAATTGGACATATTTATGAAGTGCGAGTTTCCTCAATAAAAATTCTGAGATTTTCATTAAAATTTAAAGTCTGTAAATAACACATCATGACACATTTTACTTTTTAAAACAGAAAAACAATAATAAACATTTATCATTTCTTTCGATAAATTCCGCCTAAAGTCATCAATATTGCTTTATTGTGATACCCAAAGTGTAGCAGTAAATTTCTCTCCACGGTCTCTGCCCTGTGTTATTGTGTCCAAGTGTATTTTGAACTTAAACTATTTATTTATTTATTTATTTATTTTAGAAAATGAGGCTGTTTTATAGCTATTTATACTCCTACCACTTACAGATTAATTTTTAAGTTAAAAGAGGGACTGTAATTAGGTGCATTTCTCATCATTTCTTTATTTGTCCTATTTTTCTCTATCAAACAAAGCTGTTGGACTGTTAGGCTGTGCAGAAAGCCGAAGATCTGCTTGGCAAATGGTTTAGGACTTCTGTTACTTTGAAATCATAAATAAAAACAGATTAAAAAAAAATGACAGCACAAGTATTTCTAAAAGTATTCAGAGAGACGATCCCCAGTCTGGTTTAATGGCTCTCAGAAAGTATGGCTGTAAAGTTACTGAGTCCTTCCCTTAATTGAAGAACCGATGTTTTAGTATAGATCCTGATGACCTGACTCTGTTATCTCCACATGGCACAATTTTTGACCTTCGGAATTATTCATAAACCTCAAACCTGGTCCTATGTTTTAAGTATGTCTTTGATGTCTCTGACTAGATACAATGTTTACACGGATTCTCTCTGCATGAATTGGGTCCTATTGCCACCACACAAAGTCCCCAAACTAAAGCAAAAAGAATTTATATATCAACGCATACGTGATCCATTCAGGCTCTTTAGGACCAATAAATAAATTCAATTCGGAATTTTAAGAAGTGTAAGTGTAGTCATAATTGAACTTAATTTTTTCTAGGTCGACTTTAAGTATTAAATATGATGTTTCTTTAGAAACCGTGGGGCCCTTACTAAAAATCCAAGAGGTCATTTCAACCACATAAACGGACAATAGATATTTCTGTCTCTAATTCTCAACATTTCTAAGGGTTCCACTGAGGGGCGAGATAATTCAAATGGACCAAAGCTCCAAGCCAGGCTTCTGCAGAGAAAAATGTGAGCCCTGCAAGTTTGATTAAGCTAGCTAATTTTCAGTCAAACAAGCTAATTTCCAGACAGATTCTTCTGATGTTTTCCCTCTGTTTGTAATTTGCATCATTAAATAGCTCAGTGTTTCAAAGCAGACACAGCACTAAGGTCATGGGGCTCTGTGTTAAATAGCAACCACCTCGACTTTTTTTAAGGAGGGAACAGAAAGCAGCTGACCCTGTTGTGACATGATTTTCTTTTTTTCTTAGTGGGAAGAGGCTGAAAGTGTCTTATGGATCACAGAAATTTGCTTTGGTTCGGAGAACAGCTTTTCTCAGCGCCTTTGTGCTCCAGAAAGCAGCCTAGGATCACAGGTGGCCTCAGTTATCAAGATTTTCTTTCTTTCTTTCTTTTTTTTTTTTTTTAATGGTGTCCCCCTCTCATGCCTGGAACAGCAGGACATCTTCCTAACGCCACTATCTCATTTTAACTGACACAGAATCCAAAAATCTTAAAGAGATATCCAAAACATAAATTTAAAAAAACCTACCATTGAAATTCAAAGGGTACAATTGACTCATAAACATTCCTGATGATACAAAGGGGTTACACAGGCAGACTCTTCAAGTTAGGGCCTCTCAGAAGCAATTTTTCCTCGAAGGTTTTCAAAGGACTCCTTCTCAAATAACGAGCCTAATACAGAGAAAGCAGGAAAACCCCTCTTCACTCTTACCCAGCCCTCTGCAGAACCAAACCATTTCTCTTTGTCTGGTCATAGGAACATGAACTTGGCTCCCTGGCACCCTGGAGCACTCTTCCTACCCTACACGCTGACGTTGGTGCTAGTATTAAAAAATCTTCAATCATATAACTCCAAGCCATTCATATTAATGCACCTGTGTCAAATTACTCTTTCTGTTCTGCAGGGGGAAGAAAGACCATAAACTCTCTCTGAATCCATCAGGACAGCCCATTGGCACAGATAGGAATTTTGCTCTGAAGTGACGGCACTTCTGTTCGGAGACATGAGCTAATGACGGCAAAGCGTTTCTTTGAAAACATCATATTTGTTATTCATCCCTTTTACCATATCACTCATTCCTGAATCATTCTATACCCAAGTTCTCAGGAAGTTAAATATGGCTCAGAAGGACAACTGCCACCTTTAACCAAGAGATGCAATGGCTGTTTTTCGAGTTGAAGGCCCGATTCCATGTGTCGTGTCCCTGGGGTTCTATTTTGTCTCAGAACATTCTCACCACGTTACCAAAAACAGGAAAGTATATTTTTAGAAACATCACCATTTTTTTTGATATTTACTAAGAACGCCATGTTCTGGGACTTATTTCCATGAAAACGTAGACCACAGGGTTTAGAAACACAAAGCAGAACTCCGCACTAGTGAGGCTATTCCTAAGCTTTTGCCTAATGACAATGGGACCCTGATATGCGAAGTGCACAGGTGAAATGGTCCATGTCCTCTCCTTGATGTCAGTTCTGACTGTAACAAGGTAAACTTAGGGATTATAGAACGGTCCGATCTTAGAAGCGGTACTTTAAAAGCAAAATGGAACAAGACTCTTGTTAACTAATACCGATCCTCTTCCAAGCAGGAATGTTTTTCCCTCCTCTCGGGCTCTCAGGCTGGTTTCTGCCTCCCCCTTTGCACCTTACTCTCTCCTCAGTAGAGTGTGAACAGCTGCGGGCAGCGATTGATTCACATAGTATTTGGCACAGTTGTTGAACCAATAGGACATGGAATTCAAATATATTTTACTTTTCTTGGCAGAACTATGTCATGCATCATGTTACAATACTTCAGCTGTTTTGAAAAGCTTTGATTGGTAGCGGGAAAGGCAGCAAACGATTAAAGGTCCCTCTCACGAAGATAGAATGCCAATAAGAGCCATTAGGATAGCGAGTTTGAAGGCGTGATGGAAACCAAATATTCATCTGTAGGCAGCGTACACAAACATTTGGGTGCAAACAGCCCTATGCTATTTAAATGGATGAATTCCCACATAAATTTGCTATTCATCCTGCTCTGAGGATGTTACACAAATGGAAGTAGATTTCCTGATCTGTCTTTATGTGCCTAGTTAGATCCCACAGAAGAATATGAAAATGCTTCAATAAAATAAGAGATCCAAGAAAGATTCTTTTGAGTGCATTCTGATGTGTGCAAACATGACATATTTCATTAGTATTATATTCCGTCTTTTAAAAGACACCCAAGATTTGAGATATCAAATTACCTTTTAACAACACACAGCTGCTAAACTCCTCAAGCAACCATAGCTTCTCCTGGTCCTCAGCGCAGACTCCAAGTGACCACCTCTGAGGGCAGAATGCAATGCATATATCACCCACGTGTAGCTCACGGATTAGCAAAACTAGAACTAGGAACTTACTATTTTTATACTTCTTGATGGAATCAGAGTGGTGCGCCTGTAAGTTCACATGACTAAAAGCAAAATAAACAAAAAAGGTGCATCAAACAGATGATATTACTTGTAGTAGGTAACAGATATATTGAAAAAGACAGTTTGTTTATCCATAGCTGTTAGGTTGGAGAGAAAGAATCAGGCTTATAATCTTTCTCAAGAAAACTAGTTATTCTTCAAACAGCAATTTTTTTTTTCTTTTTTGGCCCCCACTCTATCGGGCTACACGGAATTTTCAAAGCGGCACCGTGTTGTAAAAAATGCCCTTTTAATCAGATTACCCTTGGCGAACGTCCCAAACTCGGGCTGAAGTGCAGTGCTCGTGGCTTCTCAACAGCTTACACTAAGCCTGCACCATGGAAATAATCTACTTTTAAAACCCAGGAAACAAATCGGCTGCACTAAGGACATAAGTCGCTGTCATTAGGGAGTGATTAGGCTAAACATTTTTATACACTCTACTAGCCCACTTTCAAATTTTATATCTCTGACCGATAGGAAGAAAGGTCCTCCAGGTGAGTGTTCAGAACAGCCATGCAGAAAAGTTAATAAATCCAAGTGAATAGAACAGCAAGAGGAAGAATTAAAAGAGCTCTCCTTTCATTCTTCACTCGCTAGTATCTCATCAGGATTTTCAGGAAGCAGAACTGGAGCGTATGGTCACATCACACACAAACACGCACACACTCGCGTATTTTTCTTTTCAGCCTCGTGTTTTTTTCCAACACACTACACGTGCCTATTTACTTATTTTAGGCTAACATGCTTCCCGTGTCACATACTTTATATAGGAAATTCCACGGGGACTAAGAGTAAGAAAATATCAGTTTTATAATTTATCATTGCAGGCCATCCCATTCATCTTTCTTCACCAGTGAGAGTTAGCTTTGGGGCTTTAGCGGCTCATCAATATGTTATATTGTGTAATAGGGTAGGACATTGCAGCCCCTCCCAGACACAGTCATCTCCGCTGGTCCAGCAGGCCCCGCCTCAGTGCCCACAGTAAGTACCTTGGGAATAGAAGGCTGACAACCCCACATTCTATTTAGTATTATTCTTACCTTTTACAATGTTTATACCCATTAATGAAACTCTCAGTATTGAGTTTTGGGGGTTCATAGCCATTTCTGTTCTTTTTTCCCCTTTTGTTTTTAAGGAATGTGTGAAAAGCATCAATATGCTAAGAATCATGTAGAAAATACTGATTTCTTACTGAAAAATGCCAAACCCATGCTCTCAGCACAGTAGAAAGGGGAGGTTTATTTTTTCTCACAGATTAAAAAAGATTGGATTTAAGAAGGGACGATCCCACTGACCCAAAGATCTGGCTGGAACAGGGTTTGAGACCTACTTTAGATATTCTGCTGATAGTTTCATTCCTAATTTGTGAAACATTTCATTAATCCTCAATCCATCAGCTCTTTTTTCGACAACAATAGAGGCTGATAGACAAAAGGTTAATATTTATTAAACCCACTAGAAGTTTGTGAAACACTCTATTCATTTTGGTTTCCATTGCCGCTAATTCTAAACAACTACACCTTTCCTAATTTCCCCAGAAAGCATACAAGCAGCACAATAAAACAATTTTCAAATACTAAACATGTATAACCCTAGATCTAAACACAACATACAGCAACAAATCAAAATACAGCAATCCTAGAGCAGAATTGCTAACGTTCACATTATAAGCATCTCCTGTCCCAAGTATTTGCAGCATATATTTTTTTGCATGTACTCTTCCTCATCCTCCCAGCACCCCCCTAGACTTTTCCAATCTCATAAATAATTCATGAGCTGATAAATATGCAATTTCAAAAAGTGCAGACAAGGCAGCACTGCATTAAAAAAAAAAAAAGAAAGAAAGAAAAGAGCTTGTTCTTTTTACACACAAGTCCTATGCTGTACTTTACGGATGACAAATTTCTTAGTGTTCCCACCCTGAATTGTGTATATGAGAGGCGAGTGACTGCGTTTCTGGTCAGATGCCTTCCTAGACATGTTCTGGATTGTTTGAAGACTGTGATACATAAAACAATAAACATTTAAAGAAATGAAGTTAGCAATATTGTAGACTTTGGAGCTTTGTCATTGGAATTTTTGAACAAACAGTTTGCATTTTCACTCTGTGGAGTCCTGAGGTCAGGCAGGGGCCAGACCAGGGATGGGCAGGTCTCACTGGAGAATAATTCTCCAGGGACAACAGCACAAAGGTGTCAAGCTCCTAAGGTTTCTCCTAAGGAAAAGTCATTTATTTGACATCCTATAAACATTTTTCAGAGGCCCATTTTGCAAGATCAGCAGTAAACTGTTCTGCCTGGGCTTTCAAACAGGTAAAACCACCCACCCAGGAGCCGGGATGTAGAGCAGAGCAGAGGCCTCCATTTTGTGGGCTAATTGCTTGATTACCAGCCTGAAACAAAATGGAGGCGAGACCTTTTTAAAGCTGCTTAGGGATGATCCATCAGAGGGAGATGGGAAATGTATTAAAGGGGTGAAACATGCCTTAAAGAACCTTAGGCATCTAATCAGATAGATATTAAAGGTAATGGAATAAATACGGATCACATTGTATTTCTATACAGAGAATAGAGATGATGGGAAGACAGTCCCCACTGGAAGAGAGCTATTCTAGTTTAGCAACAGTTAAGTTTCTTTTTTGTTTTAAAAAAAGAAACCTGATTTCAGTCTAAAATGTAACCTTTCAAATGAACACTTAAATTGGAAAACACCATGGGTAAGAAATAGACCACAGCATTTAATTTGGACGGGCTAGTTGGAAGCCTATATTTACTGTACTATAATTTCAAATTTAATTAAGTCACACTGCTGACGCCAGTAGCATCAACACCATAAAGATGATTAATTGCACACGTAAATGAAATATAAACAGCCCTAAAAATAACATTAATGCAGAACCTTGCACACAGAAATGGTATGATCGATTCAAGTGTAAGCACCTACCTGCGTCTTTGAGACACATGCCAGAATTGGGATGGGGTCTTGCATTTGAGTGCTATCCCTGTACCAAAAATATAACATTTTATGGGTCACTATTTTTCTAAGCATGTGTCCAACCTCCTCCCTTCCTCTCCTCCCCAGACCTCATTCAACCCCCAACATGATTTGTTATCTCCTAGAAGACTTCTCACACAATTTGCATTGTCATCTTACGGACTGGCTACCGGTATACAAACATGAGCTGACACACGGCAATGGTGGGACTGGGCTGTCACAACAAGGCAGCTGGACTGTTACACATTCACGTGGCTTCCATTGTCCTCCCATTCACAGCAGCGGTAGGACAAAGGGCCCGCCAGAGCTAACCACGGATTGTCACCTTGATTTGTCCAGTCTAGCAGATATGCAGAAATGAATTATATTCTCCTGCTTATGAACACAACTCAGAAGTGAATAAGCTTGCAAGCAGCATCTTCCAAACCATATTATCTAAGAAATATCAAGCTTCTTCATAGATGGTACATGCTGCCTCGCTCACTAGGTGAGAAAAACCAGAAAGAACCATCCGATAAGGGAAGGCACAAAAAGGCTCTTCTCCAACAATATATTCTTGACATTACAAACTAAAGTGTCTCTGATTGAGATATGTAATTTGTATTCTGCTTAGCTTTAATTTTGGCTGAAGGCTATCGTAATGCAAGCCTTTACATCCACGATGTAAACTTACCATATTTTTGAAAACAATATGCAATGTGAAACCTAGTAAATAAAGCTGTTGTTCTTTTAAGAAAAACTATACTAAACTCAAATTTTAAAAAAATGATGAAATGAATGACTTCATTTAATGTCTATTATAAGATACTTCTCCCCCAAACTCAAATCTTGTCTTATATAAATTTTACCAAATGTTAAAGCTCTAAGCCTGAAAGCACCCAAAATAGTTGACTGCTAATGAGAAAACTCACTGGAAGATTTTTTTTTCTGTCAGTTGTTTAATTTACTACTGTATTGACAAGGTGTTTGTATGCCTTTGAGATCCTGGCTGTTTTAATATCTACACGTGGATAAAAGAAGCAGGCAGGGTTTAGAGATTTCTTTGCAAAAATATGCCATCAAAATCAGAGAAAAGGGGAAAACTGTTTTCTATCAGCTTTCTGGGTAAAGGTACAAGAGCTTTCCTCCATGAAGCAAAGAAAAAAAATATTATCTTGCTACAATAACAGCACACAACCCGATAAAGATCATCTCTCTCTCTTTCCCTCACAGACACACACGCCCTTACAAAATTCTTTCCATTTTCATAGACAATGCTGCATTCTTGCTGATCCTTCAAAAGACACATTCTAATAAAACCACAGCTTCACGTTTAAGAGCAACAGAATAGAACCTATAGTTTGTTTTATTGTGATTTCTAATACTACCTGAAAAGTATTCTCAGAGTGCTTGTCTCTGTAGAAAAACCTAGAGAAGCATCCCATTTGTTCTTTTTCTTTAAAAAAAAAAAAAAAAAAAAAAGAGCTCATCAGAGAGAGCTAATGTGAAGGTGCTGCATTTAAAAACCAAAATATTGCAGTTTTTGTCTGAGCATATGATATTTAAAACAGCCATGCTAAAAATATGTTCTATTCAGAAGACCTATTAATTTTGAATTTTAAGCTGGACCCTTCTATTGTCTCTGCTTAATACATATGGATTCTGTTCGCAGAGCGGCACTTGGTACCTCGTGTTACAAATGGGGACTGGCGCAAACCAACATGATACACGTAGTTACAGACACTGTGCGTGAAAAGAACATAAAACCCTACCCCGTCCAGAAATGCAAATGTTACTTGATCAAAGAGCTGCGCTTGCACAGTGAAGGATTCAGTCAAAATAAAACCTTTGCTTTAGGAGGACGCAGGCGAAAATCCTGCATAATTTTGTTTGAAATATATTTAGAAAAAAATTTAAATGTACCAGGAAGTATTATTTATTATTGTGCAAGGAAAAATCGTACAGATGTGTCTTTCCTCGGAGTTCCATGCAGCCGACCGTAAGAGCCCTGTGACTGTTCACCTGACTGCAGCAGAATCGGGGCTTGATGGTTACAGAGGGTGACAGAAAGGGACCTTTGCGAGTGCTATTATGCAGTTTGCCGGGAAAGATTTCAGCCCATTTCAGCTGCATCTAGTTATACACACTAGGTAGTTGTGTGGTGGGTTGGTTTTTGGTTTGTGTGTTTCAGTGACTAGTTATGCATAGCTTCCAGTGCTGAATTTCAACTTGGACTCTGCGACCACCATTGACAGCACCCTGTATTTTAACTAGTGGCATTATTTGAGAGATTTTCAAGTTGCGCTGGCATTCCAATATGCTTTCTAGCTGTAAATAAAATTCGTGCATTAGTGCCTTTATCAGGGTCCTCCTTGAAAAAGATGTGATTTCACTTTAAGCTCTTATTGAACCATAAGTTCTGAGAATGTAACAGAGGGCACTAAGGTTGTCTCCTAAATTATAGAAGAAATAGATGCTCTGTGTAGGACTTTAGTGAAAAATGTGATCTCTGGGGCTTAAAAGGTTTCCTCAAAGCCTGCCTTTTGTGAATTTGCTTCTCTGTAAAATTTGTATTAAACATGATTCTGGTATTCAGAATGATTTGGAATTATTTTATAAGTACACGTCAGAACTCTGCACTAAATATAGATATGCATTCTATAGTCATTAAAGTGAAAGCAATGTCAGGGTTGAAAAACTTAAAGTCTGAAATACACACATACAACAAACTATCTTTTTCTAAGATCAGAAATTGTGTTTAAGAAAAAAGATAATGTTCTAAAGCATTTCAGAGAGGACACAAGTAAAATATTTGTAAACATAAGATTTTTGTCCTAGAAATAATCTTATTTATTTACCGTCTATCCCCAGTACATTCCCTTTCCTTCCTCCAGAATTTTCTCTGGAAACATTTAAGGGGGGGGTCCTCACATCACTGTTCAGCATTGCCCTAAACTTTTATTACATTTAAGAGTAAGGCAAGCCACAAGGCTCTGCTCCCTGATACATAGTGGAGTGGGCCTTCTAAGGTTCTATTTTCCACATAGGGTCAAGATTGCTGACATTGGATTAATCAGCTACTCCTCCTAAACCATGAATCAGAACAATTGCTGTCAGTTTCCTATGGTACAACTGCCTGGAAATAGAAGAGTTGGAAAGTGAGAGAACGTTATCAGGACTGTAGAAAAGAAAATGTTAGTGGACATTTGTAAGCCCAATTTGGCTACTTGTGATTTGGTGTAGTCATCAAATTAAAATGATGAAATGCATGTTCAACCAAGTGCTTTCGGAACATCCATACCCCCTCCTTCCTCCTCTGAGATCTTACGCTTTTATCAATTGTGACATTTTATAAAAACTTCACACTCATTTACTTTCTTTTGGTGGGCACCATTTATGTTCAAGTTCACATTTAAACATGTCTGTTGACCTAGGGTTAAATTCAATGAAGGCTGGGCAAAATGTGTGCGGTAGTCTGCATACATATTGCAGAGCCAACATTGTATTTAACCTCTCCGTCAATGTTTGCATTGCAGAATTGGAAAATACTAGGTGCAAATGTCTGCATGAAGGGGAACTGAAATCCTTCACTATTAGAGAGGAGTGTGACAAGCTTCTCTTTATACACAGATACACTTAACACGGCCCTGCTCCTAAATGAGATTGCTTCCATTGCTAATGATGATGTGAAAATGGACGCTTATTGATCACATGTTTGGAAAAACAACTATCTCTAGCTTTATAGATGACAAGTGGTTCCCCCCCCACGTACAAAACAGCTTTTTCTGTTTGTTAGCTTTAGAATTAAGATGTTTTTTAGGAAAGGAAATGTGAAGAGTATGATGCATGATCAGGATATATGGGCACAAGTGATTAATAATTGTGTCTTAAAAAATCATATTGTACTACTGAATATAAAACTACAGGGGATTTTCATAGTCAAAATTTAATTTCATGTATTAAATTTAATATTGTTCAGTAGCGCTATTTTGTTCAGGTTTAAGATTGAGTACTGTAGAAAATAGTTCTTCCATAATTAAAAAAGTAAATATATATTTTTATGCCAATAGATTTTTAAAAATTAAAAGCCTTTTATTCAAAGTGTTGAAAACAAAAATTACGTACAAGTTAACACACACATATAAATAATGTACAAATAGCCATTTACAAATGTCATCTTTTCCTATGTACCCGAGATCTCCTTTTACATAACAGATTGAAAGGAATAATTATTTTGATGTTCATAATGATGCTACAAATGTTTTTAAAGTATATAGTAAAATATAAAAATATTGAAACTAGTCATAAATAGTACAAAATTCTAAATATATATAAAATCTATTTTATCTACAACTAAGTTACATTTTATGTTAACCATACATATAGTACAGACACATGGATAATTAGGAGTCTGTTATTACTGAAACACGTTATAGAATTAGTATGTTAAATGAAATGAAATTATTCCACAAAAATTATGCAATAAATAACATATTTTCATTTAGTCTGCAATAGTAAACACTCATTTTTTATGCCACAAAAATTCTATAGTCATCATTTTAAATGCAGTATTTTGTGTATTTACTGAAAGTTCTTAAAAGATTTAATTACTGAAGAAAGAATGGGAAGTATCTGTGACCCATTTGTTACAAGAATTTATTCTTCTCCAAAAGGATTTACCTTATAACTTCAAGACATTACTTGGAAACAAATGTATAGCCATCACCACCTTCTTTAAGTTTAGAACAATGGTTTGTAAATATAAATATTTGATTAAATGTTATAGGAATTGAAGTTAAAATCTACCTTATTGCTCCCATCAAAATTACAGTTGTTTGATAGAAAAAAGTGCAAAATTATGTGGAAAAAATTCGGTTATGCAAAAGTGCTTATAAGTACCACTGCTTTTGGAAATAGCTGACTACTTTTTGTCCAAATGGAAAAAAGATTAATGTATTTTATAATTAATGAAACATTTGATTATAAAAATAATTGGTCATCGTGTAATTCAAAATGAGTGTTTAAGTCGACTGTGACATTGATTTTTAAGATGTTTGATAAAATTACTGTCAAATTTTCACATTGCATAAAGCAGGGTAAATAATTTGTAAAAGACTATTTAGAATGATTTTAATCTTTCTACCTATTTTATTAATAATTTTTATATGAGTTAAAACACAATCAAAACATTTCTAAAGAATTCCATATATATACCTGAATTTGTTATGTATTTATTTAACATTTCCAGAATTTTTGATAATTTGGAACATGTAGGGCTATTCTTAATTACTTAGAAAATCCATAGTATCTAGAATCAAAGCTTGAATGAAAGCATTATATGAAGTGATTTATAAAACAAACACTATTCTAGTTATTCTGCTTATCCCAAATCAATTAACACGTGCTGTATATTTTTAAGTAATTCGATAAAGATAGTCAGGAATGAAAACACATGCTGTGATCTCAAAGTAAAATCAGGGTAACCGAATACACGTAAAGGACAGGTTTAAGGCTTGGGATTACACCTGAATACAATTTCTGCAAGACGAAGTCACACTGATACCGACATGCAGGGACGCTCTTAAAGAGTGGGGGCAGGGAGAAGGCTAGGGAAGAGGAAGGAGGCGCCTTGATAACCTTTAGGGAGGAGACCAGTTTGCGGATGTGGTTCCTACCATTCTCCCCAGAATGATTTGCACAGAGGAAGGCCGGGCAGGCACCTAGATCAAAGCCTCACCCCGCCTCTGGACTCTGGCTAACGTGTCCTCAATTATAGATGACCTTTAGGCAAAGAAAGAAAAAGAAAGGTTTCCTTACCATGAAGGGGCATAAAATTCCTATTTTCAAGTTGTTCAGTACACATGCACAATTGCACTCCAGACAATTTTTAACTTGCCTTTTAAACCTTGCTGTTTAACTCCATCAACACTTAATGTACTTTGTACATAGAATTTGAGAAAAGGGTTTTCAATTATTATGCACACCTTTAAACAGCATAATCAAACCTTAATAAGCTTTTAACATTCCATGTTAGTCTATGTAAAAGAATCAAAAAGCATGTATGACAATGATTTACAAGGGAGATTTTTTTTCAGTAAAAAATTAGTGTAAAACCTGAATTCCCGCTAATGAAAATAATATCAAAAGGGTTGCTAATCATGTAATGTTTTGTAGCTATGCAAACACTGTTATCTCTGCTTGAAAAGAAAAAATCCCTTTACCTGTTTACAAAATATTTGGATGGTGCTTCAGAATTGTAAGACTATAGAATATAATTTGAAGAAGAGAGATTTCTGCTGCAAATTAAGGATTCCATTTAAAATATCTAAAAAAAAGACTTTGTTTTTTAATTTACCTTTAACTTTTTTAATTACCTTAATTTTTTAAATTACTTTTAACTCTATGTAATTTATTTTTAATACAGATATAATTTTTGGTTAAATGTTACTCTAAAATTCCACATGTAGAAAACAGAACTCTCACAGGATAATAATAACAGCATTGTGAAACTAGAATTCTTAAATATCAAAACATTCATCGTTAGCTAATGGTTTGTAATGAGGAGTCTAAGAAACCCTAATAACACATCAAATGACCTGATCTCTATTCAAATCATTTCTTCTTAAGAATTTTTTGGCAGTTTATATGTATCTGTTAAAAAAAAGAGCATAATCATGCTTGTCCTACCTTATGTCACATAAGAACACTTTAAAAGTTTTCACAAAATCTATTTTGATAAAAGAAAAACAACTTTGTAAGTACTTAAAAAAATCCATTCTTTAAAGTACTTCTAAAAATAGAAAAAAATGTGTAATAAAAAAATAAATCCCAATCGCAACCATCATGGGCAACTACTAGAAATATTTCAGAATATTTCCTTCCAGTCTTTTTTCCCCCGGGAACTTGTATTTTATAAAAATGATATGATGAATTATACATAATTTGGTATTCTGAACTTTTAAAGTGTGTACTTCAGTTTTCCCCACATTACTACATGCTCTTTGTAAATAAAATTGTAATGATTGTAAGATCATGGAAATGTTAGCTAAATCACTCCAAGAAACAAGGAAAGATTTCGTTATTTGGAAGATAATAACATGAATACTTTTGAGAAGATAATAATTATCCCTGACTTCCTTTTTTTTCTTTCTTTTCTTACTTTAATAGTTTATAATTTTGACAGATAAAATTTTTAAAAAGAGAAAAAATATTTTTAAAAATCTGAGTTATAGTGAAAATGTTTATCAGATAGATACCACAGCTTTACCAGCATGTCTTGCCTAAAGCTTGCAAAGTATTCCTCGCTTCGGGGCATGTGAGTAAGGGTTGTCATAAGAATAGCTGAAATTTGCTGGAGCCAAAGCTTACAGAAAAAAGAATCTGCAGATTTAAAAAGGTAATGCAGCAATCTTACATTTATTCAGAGCAAAGCATAAATGTGCAGTGTGACCATTTGCAAATGCCATTTAAAAAGGACTCATATCTATGAATTCCATATTCTTTTCAGATAACCTTGTTGTTTTGCAGGCTGAGATGACACTTGTGTGTGATCTGTGTACCTTCTCCTCAAAATGTTGTACGGAGAATCAAAGGCACAGGAAGTGCTAAATGAAATAATGAGGAAAATGTGCAAGAAGGCGTGTAAACAGGGTAAAATACTGAAGAATGTTGCAGGTAACATGAAAATATCCTTTCTTTGACCAATTTCTCACTGTTAAAAATTTTTCCTAAAGGAAGCAACGGTCCCCTTTACATTAGTAGGACTTTGGAGGTGTTTAGAAACATCTTACTGAAAAACTGACAGCGTTTCCTGTCTTTATTGCATAGATATTTCTGACATATGGCCAGACATTTTTTTTTTTCTCCTCTTTTCACAGATTCTAATTGACAGAAATGTCCTAATGCTAAAGATAGGGGAGCTATCTTGAGGTAAATGTAATGATCAATTTTACAATTTGATTCTTTAATTTGCCTGAACAGTTATTTTGCTTAATTGATTATTTTATTTAGGTTGGGGGACATATTTTAGAAAGACGTGGTGTGTGTGTGTGTGTGTGTCTGCACGTATGCACTGCAAGATGATGGGTAGGGAAGTTTCATGCCTAAGGAGAAGTAGAATGATCCCAGATGTAGGAAGAACTTAAAATCTTCTATGCAGCCATCTCTGAAGCCCTGATTACAAGTGTCAAATATTTCTCAGATGGTTCAACTATAAAATAATCCTGGTTCCATTACTTTAGAAAGTCAAAACATGATAGTATTTGCATGTTAAAAGTTTAAATGCAGTATTAATCGTACTCTTTCTTATTGAAATTTATTTTCAAGCAAAGCACAAACTATATATTTAGAAATATAGTACTATATATTGAGACATGAAAAAGAAAATAGAGTTGATTGCACTGTCTCTGTAAAAATGAGTATGTCCTAAAATGTGCTCGTTCCGTTGCCTTGATGATTTATTTTCATATATAAAACCCTAACCCGTGCTTCTTAAGAAGATCATGTATGTATTCGTCTATTTAAAATTAGGATAGACTTGATATCATATTAGCTCCAGACATGGAAAGCAGAGAATGATGGGCCCAAATACAAAGGAAAAGTCTAAGGTTGAATGTCTTATTATGACCCTCATTCTGTAAAGTAGCAAAAAATGTTTGTTCTTCAGTTAATGAAAAAAGTAATAGTTTCCACTTTTTCCCAGCAAATCATCCAATTGAAGACTGAGCACTACAAGATGGAAACAGATTGAAAACCAAAGATGTTCTTCATGTTTTCCTTGGGGGTGTAAAGGAGATTGTTTTTCCAATTTATTTCATACTAGGAAGTTATATTTTATTTTGTGGATAATTTAATTACCTTCTATACCTCATAGATTCAGAATATTTCAAGGAATTTTCTCCTTCACCCCCCTCCCCATTTCTCATATAACCACTCACGGAATGATAGAAATCTTCAAAATGTTAGTGTTTTAACATGAAGCCGATTCTTTGAAAAAGTCATAATTTTTTATTCACATAATTTACCTGTGAATTTAAAATTTATACCTTAATATATGAAAATACACTCAATCACTGTAAAGCACTCAAATACTCCCTTTCACTTGGCCACTTCCTTCTAAGATGCTACAAACAATTCGATTTGCAGATCCCATTTATGGTCCACCTAATTATCTCCTGATTTGAGGTATAAAAATTAAAAATCGTATACGAGGTTTGAGTATAAAGTAACGAACTCATTCTAACAAACAAACCTAAACTTACATCTTCAAAGAATTTACTTTCATTCAGAGGCATTGCCTTAAGATGATTTTCGCTTATGTGACCGTCCCTGTCTTTACAACGACTTATCGATGGACATCATGTTTGCAAATCTTTAATGAGCTTACCATGTTCTGAGCAGGTATATGATATCATTTAGTGCCAATGTATTGGAGAAGAAGCTGATCTAGTTTGGATGAGGTAAAGAAGAGAAGCTAAAGAAGAAAAGAAAGATTATAAGAAGCTGTGTGATATAATGTGACCAGTCTTCATGTGTAATTCACAAATAGATTTGGAAGGCGGTTCTAAAAAGGAGTTTCAAAATGAGTTTTCAGCAAAGACAGTAGTAGTGGTGAACTCTACCATAGCTTACTTGAAGGACAATACTCACTGGCATATATATACTCATAATCAATTTCCTATTTTTAAAATACAATAGACTCGTCTTAGTAGAATTATGTTCCAGACCCCCAGTGGATGTCTGAAGCCATGAAACTACTGAATTCTACATATACTATGATTTTTCTTATACATACCTACCTATGATAAAGCTTAATTTGTAAATCAGGCACAGTAAAAAATTAACAACCATAATTAATAATGAAATAAACAATTATAACAATATACTGTAATAAAAACTATGTGAATTTTCTTCCTCTCTCTCTTTCTCCCTCTCAAGATATCTCATATTACTGTACCTCCAGGTAGCTGAAATGGCAGAAAGTGGACCTGTGGGCAGGTAGGTCTAGGATATGTGGTTCTGTATGTAAATGTAGTTGTGTATGCTCATTATAGTACGGTAACACTTTGCAGGCCCTCACTGCATTTATATCTAGAACGAAAAAGAAAAGTGAGGAGTGGCACGGTTAGTACCAGGATCCATAGAATATTGTGGAGCGTAGACCACAGATGCCTATTTTCTCCCAGGTTCTGCCATTGTCAAGTACAGAGCTTTCACATCTGGTTCCAACTCTTTGGGTTTTCCCTTTAGAGCCTTTATTTGGTTATTTCGTCCTTAGTCATGCAAGAAAGTCAGTCTTATTACCTTAGCATCACAACTTTAGACCCTCAACATAGCATTCCCCAGTTTGGATTACTCAATTTATATATTGGACTTGGTTTTGAATAAATTCTCCTTATTTCTGAAGCCACAATAATCCTCAGAGTAAAAAGATTTTGAATCTTTAATGGTAGTCTGGCATTTGAAGAATGTGTTACAGATTGTAAAAATAATTCCCCAAAGTTTCGTATAGTAATATTTTGACAAATCCCCACTCATTTACTTAAGATGACTACTTGAAGGAGACAGTGCTCTAAGTGTCTAACTTTTGATGTGTGCATCTAAAATGTTATCAGGAAATTTTATTTTCATTCATCTATTATTGCAGAACATATTATTTTAAAATTTTAAATGTAATGACAGTAAGTCAACTTTATCACTTTCATCATATGAATGATCTCTTATGGGTTAAATCAACTCAAAATAAAAGCTGGATTAAAAGGCACCATAAAACTAACTTTAATTTCCAAACAAAATTGTTCTAAACTGTAATATTTTGTTTACTTCTGCCCCCAGTTCTAGGAAAATGGGTTGTTAAAATATCATGTCTTGTTGGAAGAAGTTGTTCGATTTTTGATCACAATTATTTGGAGTAAGAAGAAACTAATGTATTTTAACACATTGTAGGAGAGAAGTAAAAAAAAAAATCTCAGAGATATAAATTTTATCAATATATAATTATATCTACTGACGATACACTTAAATTAGTCAGATATCTATGTATTACACAGAATACAGCCTGGCCAGGGAGCCATCAGTCATTAATATATTCACTTATACCAAGTTCTTATACGCAGGGCTCAGAGCAGTTTAATACTTTTCTTAATTTTCTCTTGCTTTATTTTACTTACGCAAAGGAATCTACAAATTTCTAATGGGGGTAACCATTATAAAGTTGCTATGAAAATTCATATGCTGATAGATTTTTTTTTAAATCTCCTATTCCTAAAGGCTTAAAAGAAAACTTCAAGAAAAGTGTTTTGAGCCAGATCTACAATATCTGGAGCTCAAGAATCTTCTGGACAATTCAAAGCTTCTCCCCATTCAGATTTTCTAAACACCAAACATAATCAGTCAACATTATAAAATTGGATTGATGAATACTTTATTTTCAGAACTAGAGGAATTTAGAAATAATTTACTTAACTCCTTATCCAAATGATAAGGAGTTACTTATCTTGCTCAGGCCGGAGCTGTTGTATAAGTCGCGTGTGAAGAACCATTCAGACCTTGGGTCTTAGGACATAGCACTCTTTGGATAGTGGAAAGAAAAATATAATTGCTTTTTCTGGGTCCATTTATATTTAATGGATCCTATGCTGGTAATTATCTGAAAAGATTTGGAACTCATTTAGGCTTTTTCTTTTTAATTTTTCTCTGGTCATGCCAAGACACATTTTTCTCAAGGGAATAAAAAAGAAATCAAGACTAAAGTAGGTCAAACTTTGAAATCACCAAACTAAAGCTGATTCAAAACTTTTATGGAGACAGTGTTTCTCCCTATGAGCGTGATGGCAGGTAGCAGCAAGCTTGTCTCCATCCCCTGTCTATGAGGGGGGAAGGGGCCTACCAGGGAGCAGCAGGCTACAGGGAAGACTGAGCTGATGAGCAGAGACCCCTTTAAGGAAACCAAAGGATGGGCATTTCAGGATCTCACTGTGTTCTCCCTTATTTGGAATTCTGTTTATGTTGCTACCATTATCATGATTTTTATTTAATGAATAATTTCCAGCTGAAAGCTGGTGAAAGTTACACTATACAAATTTCTTTTTGCAGTTTTTGGCTGGGGACAGGTATGAACCCACCACCTCTGGTATATGGGGCTGGCGAACTAGTCCTTTGAGCCACAGGTGCCTCCCTTTTTTTTTTTTTTTAAGATGGAGTCTCATTTTGTCAACCTGGGTTGAGCACTGTCGTGTCATAACTCACAGCAACCTTAAATTCTTGGGCTTTCGCAATCCTCTTCCTTCAGTCTCCCCAGAAGCTGGGACTACAGGCACCTGCCACAAAGTCCAGCTAGTTTTTCTATTTGTTGTAGAGACAGAGACCCCAATTGCTCAAGCTGGTCTCGAACTCCTGAGCTCAAGCAATCCACCTGCCTCGGCCTCCCAGACTGCCAGGATTATAGACATGAGCCATCATGGCTGGTCATATATATTTGTTAATATTAGTTCATTACACTAACACAGTTCTGACTCACGATGTGAACCTTGTGTTCTGATGTCACACTTAGATGTGACATGTCCATGAGAATACATGTATGCTCTACAAAGATGTTTCTTTTAAAATCAAAGTGATTTAGCATTGCTTGTTTCCTGTAATAATTTGAAAATTTGACTCTCTAGTGGTTGAAAAGTTAATGTAAAAATTTGGGCATTTCATAATTTGGTTCCATACACCAGGTTACATTTTTCAGTGTAAGATTGGTGATCCTGATGCCAAAACTATGTACATTTTTACTTCTTATCCCATCTTCCAAAATAAAAGTGCTAAATTAGTCTATTTGCCCCCATTTTCTTATTAACAATTTGGGGGGAGGGAGACTCTCTTTCCAAATCCCCCTATGCAAAACCAAAAGAAAGACAATCACCACATTCCTGATGACTGTATTTATCAAATCCCTCCCAAATTAGATGCTTTAGAAACAACATGCTACGAAATAGCAAATATTCAATTCGTGCATTGCCTCAAGGCTTTGGAATGCATCACCCTACACATCCATCACAGAAGCAAGAGAATACCAAGATTCTGCAAGGTTGTAGAAATCAAACCCACTCAGCCACTCTTCATAAGGAACATTTGGATAACCAAGGCTTGATGCAAATATTTATTACTAGCCATTATGACAAGCCGGGGACATTCCATGATCTTATTAGCACGCAGTCATTCACAGTTTGCTTTTCTCATATCAAAACATGCACACAGATAATAGAAATAAATTGTTTATTTCCCATGTTACTAGGCAATTATAAATATTTCACCAAAAGGGTTATACTGGGCCAAGGTTAGAATCTAATAGAATAATTCAAGATGCAAATGCCTTTGTTTAGTAAGCTAATGCCGGTGTTCCTAAATAGTCCTCATTTGATTGGTTTCTAAGAAAAAGAGACTTAAAACAGAATCTGGTAAGCAATCGTTTTGAAAAAGCTGCTACACTGTCACTTACCACTTCTCTAGGAGCCCCTTTATTTTTTCTTCCCCAGACAGTATTCACAGGAAATAATACCTCACACCCTACGTGTAACTATTAACAACCGAGAACTCTTTATTTCAATTCTAGAATATTTTAAACACAAAATATCCAAGAGTTACAAAGCTACTTGTTTACCTTTTATTTTATTACATAATGCTTTTAGAGGATTCTATTTAGCGTGGTAGGAACTCTTTTTCACTCTGTTTCTCATGATTTATTTAATGGCTTGCAGCCGCCAATATGAAAAGGAAAGATTTATTAACAAGCTGTGGCTTCTTTGAAAAATAAAAACATAGTTACAGAATCGTGGAACTGGAATAAAGTTGGGGAATTATTGAAGCCAATCATCTCATTGTGCAGGTTAGAGAAGACATGCCACCGGAATCAAACAATTTGGCCCGAATTTAAGTTCAATCTTTGGCAGTCGAGCTAAGATCATCACAAAGGCCACAGGATAATTTTCTGTCTGGTGTGGTGCCTTTTACCCCACGTTGCACTTTCACTTTTTCCTTATAGAACCTCATTTTCTTTGTACAGGGAGATGGGTGGAGGAAGACTCTCAAAGTCCACCTGTCCCTTTTGCATTCCACAGTGTCATTCATAACCTTCTATCCCTACAGAAATACTCAACTACCCTATTTTCCTTGCTTTCATTATCCTTTTCACAATTTTTATTTTTTTAGTGGGGGGTATTCCTTCCATTTCAGAGAAGCTAGAAAAGAGTCTTAAAATTATTTGTAGTTCTTTTAAGGTGTTCTGGGAAAACAGAAGAAAGACTCAAGATATTTTAAAATAGGAGCATTTCTTCATCTTCTAAGAGATGGCATAGATAGGACATTCTTCTTAGCAGTCACTAGGATATGTCAAGAGTGGGAAATCAAGAATAGGGTTTCTTCCAGAATGTCTGGGCTGCTTTCTGATTAAAGTTCAGTTGGCTAGTGCTTTATCCATCAAAAAGAAAGTCCTACACCCATGTTGGTAGAAAGCAGCCACAGGAGATATAGAAGCAAACCCTCCTTAGTCTTAAAAGTAAAAAGAACAAACAGAAACAAAGAGCACATTTGCATCAATTTGATATTTAGTGTAGTTTTTTTTTTTTTTTTTGCAGTTTTTGGCCGGGGCTGGGCTTGAACCTGCCACCTCTGGCATATGGGGCCACACCTTACTCCTTGAGCCACAGGTGCCGCCCTATTTAGTGTAGTTTTGATCAATAACTAACAAACATGTTTGTTAGTCATTTGTTTTCTTTGTGGTAGTAGTGAACACCTCACACATGGGTATGTATAAAAGCTCATGATTCTTCCGAGAGATCCTGGGCACTTTTTAGTTCTTTCCAAAATCTATCCTGAAACAATAAGGGGGCAAATATTCTACTCATTGTACAATCGTCAACATTAAGAAAACTCTAGAAGAAAGTTGTTGAGTTCACAACTAGATCTTAGAAGAAAATACAACCTTCTTCCACACATTTTTTTAGGGAATGATATCCCCAAATAAAAAACATCCCAGTCTTCAAGACTCACATTTTAAGAATTTTTACATGGTTTATTTGTTAGCATAATACTCTTTCTGAGTATATCATGCTACATATGTGTGTGTGTCATACATTTTTATATATGTAGTTTGAACTCAATTATTGACATACCATGATACAAAGGATAAAATTCTATAGAACTCTCTTTTTTTTTTTTTTTGAGACTGAGTCTCACTTCTTTTGAGACTGAGTCTCACACTCAGTAGAGTGCTGTGGCATCATAGCTCACAGCAACCTCAAACTCTTGGGCTCAAGCGATTCTCTTGCCTCAGCCTCCTGAGTAGCTGGGACTACAGGCACCCACCACAACGCCTGGCTACTTTTAGACACCAGGTCTTACTCTGGCTCAGGCAGGTCTCGAATTTATGAGCTCAGGCAATCCACCCTCTTTAGCCTCCCAAGTGCTAGGATTATAGGCTATTTTTTTTTTTAAAGAAGGATATTCTAGGCTAAAATCACAAATAGTAAAACAGAGGCTATAAGGAGTATTCCAAACTGAGAATGAAGCACATTGTATTAAACATCTTCCTCTGGGGTGGCAGAAATATTTCAGTAGGGTTGTTTCTTCATTTCCAAAGACATACAAGGGCTGGGACACCCAATCTTTAATGTGCAATAAAATGAAATGGCAATTTTCCAAGAGCTGTGAGACTGCAGCTAATTAGCACATTAATTTATATAAATAAAATTCTCTTTGCTGTTCCCCAGTGTTCTGCCTGAGAAATGCAACAAGATGAATGAATATGACAAATCAAAGTGAAATTTATGACTTGAAAAAAAAGACACAGAAATAATCTCATGACCTTATTCCAACTTTGCTGCCTCTCCTTCATCAGTGCTACTCTACCACAGAGCTCAGAGCCCCCAGATGTGTGCTTCTCCTTCTGCCGGACTTCAATTCCAAAGACGAGTTCCTCAGGGGAGTACACACAGTTCTTCCCTCCTGGCTTGGACTCCCAGCTGAAAGAGTCAAGCTCACAACTCAAGAAAAGACTCTGGCTCTTCAATTTACTTTTACAATTTGGTCATATATATTTTCTTAACAAAAAGATAATGTTTTTCTATTTAAAAGATATTTTAGCTTACATACAAGATATTTTGTTTAATTATATTTAGTTTTAACTAATTTTCATGATTAACCCAATTAATCTTTGGCCCGAATTTAAGTTAAATGGAGACAGTGTCTCACTATATCACTCTTGGTAGAGTGTTATGGTGTCACACCTCACAGCAACCTGAAAATCTTGGGCTTAAGTGATTCTCTTACCTCTGCCTCTCAAGTTGCTGGGACTACAGGCACTAGCCACAGTATTCCGCCTGGCTATTTTCTTGTTGCAGTTGTCATTGTTGTTTAGCTGGCCCAGGCCGAATTCAAACCTGCCAGCCTTGGTGCATGTGGCTGGCCCCAAAAACACTGTGCTATAGGTGCTGAGACTAAAAATATATTTTCTTATAGAAAAGTTAATATTTTAAACAGAATTGCTAGTTGAATTTTAAAAAGATCCTACTTTTCAGTAAATATTTTATTCAATTTATATTTAATTGTAATTCTTGAAAATAAATTTATTGTAATTAGAGCTTTCAGATATGTGTTGTAAATTCTTATTTTTATATAATATATACACATATCTGGATATAACCCCTTCAACAAGATACAGCCTGCAACATCATAAGGAGTGGCCCTGTATAACTCATTATTAGGTGCTGAAGTCAACATTATGAAAAATAAAATGGAAAACAGGAGAAAGTACTTTACATAGGAAATATAAGTGCTGTTTTGTGAAACATTTATCAATTGCGTCTGAGTGTATACTTTGGATACAATATGTGTTTCTTACTGTAAATGATGTTCATAAAACTTTAGAAGATCATCAAATAGAATATGAAAATCATAGCAAATAATAGATTCTGGACTATTAAATGCATCTCTTAATTCACATGTTCACTAAGTATTTATCATGAAGGAAGAGCAGCTTCTTCTGCTCTGTTCAGAGACAGTGTCTGTGGCCTCATGGAATGCATGTTAGTTACAGTAAGAAATCAGAACATAAAGAAGTGAACCAAAGGCATCCTATGTGATCTGATCGCTAATGATGGTGTCACAAAGATTATAAAAGAAGTTGAGAAGAACAGAGAAAGTGACGAGGGGTAGGATGGGGCTATGGGAACACTGCTGTTAAAGGAATCTCACTCAGGAAGGGACTTTGGTCATAATGTGAAGAACAGCACTTCATCCAAGGGCTCAACAACACACACGTGTGAGGTCTTGGGGGCAAAACTAAGATTAGAACGCATGTGATATTCAGGTATTGCAATGAGGCTTTTCTGATTGAACTGGAGTGACTTGGGGGGAGTGCAGGAAATAGCACACAGAGAGGGGGGTGGCTGAAGGCTATGGGACCTTGTCAGTCCTGCAAAGGACTCTGTATTTCACCCTAAGTGTGATGGGGATGCTGTATGGAGACCCATGGCAAGATTTCCATTTCTAAAGTGCCATCTGGTTGCTGTGTGGAGGACACACCATTGTAACCAAGTTAGAGTAAAGAAACAAAGGGGACAAATTATGTAGCTGACTGAAATATAGGGAAAACAATATGACAATATCTTGGTGTAGGATGGCAATGATGGAAGGGTGAGAAATGGTTCGTCTTAGGACACATTTTGTATGACATGACTTGCTGATAGAGTGTGAATAATGAATGATGACTATGAAGGAAAGAGACTTATTAAAAATGACTGTTTAACTTTTGGTCCTAAGAATTCTGTGAATGGTGGTGGAGCATCTTGCTGATACATAGACATCTTGGAGAGGAGAGAAGTGGGGGTGGGTGTTTGGCTAATTTGGCACTTTCCTTTTTTCCTCCCATTAATATATGACCACTATTTTTCTAACTTTGTTAGAATTCTAAAGTTAGTACTCTAAGTATCACTTTATAACAAGAGATATTTGCACCAGATTGCTCATTGCAGCTTAATTCATAATAGCCAAGTCATAGAAGAAGACCCAAGTGCCTATCGACCCATGAATGGATTAATAAATTGTGGTATATGTATACCATGGAATATGCAGCCTTAAAAAAGATGGAGGCTTTACCTCTTTTATGTTTTTACATGGATGGAACTGGAACATATCCTACTTAGTAAAGTATCTCAAGAATGGAAGAAAATATATCCAATGCACTCAGTACTATTATGAAACCAATTTACAATCACTCACACTTTGATATGAAGAATAGATCACAACTATGGCTCAGGATGAAGAAGGGAAGAGTGGGGAGGTCAGATGGAAGGAGAGTTAATGGTAGAATCATATCTATGGTGCATAATGCAAGGGTTCATGTCGGATCTATTAAGTATAGAGTATAAATGTCTTAACACAACGAGATGAGATATATATTGACCAGTGTGATGTAGGCACTCCTAATTCCATGTGAAATCAGCACATTGTACCCCATAAATGCATTAATGTAAAAATGATCTATGTGTTTATGATTTAATAAAAAATTAAAAACAATAAAGTTAGTATTCTAACTCTGATTAAGGAATTGCTAGGACCCAGGCTCTGTGCTAAGAGCTGGGGTCATAAAGTCAAAATGGAAGCATTGTTTATGACAAAAAAAATAAAAATTAAATTAAATTAAATTAAATTAAACTAAAAATGATGGTATGCTCTAATTTGTACTGTAATAGTTATATACAGAAGATATTTGGGAAGTAGAGAGTAAGGAGTCTTTATTAGTTTGAGGAGCTACTAAGTATTTCTTATACAGATGAAACTGAAGCTGTGTTTCAAAAGATGCATTGAGATTAAGAAGAATAACAGTTCCTCAGGTAGAGGGAGGAACACTGTAGATGGAGAGAACAGTACAAGCAAATATTTGGGGAAATGAAAGCACATGTGTGTTTGGGAAACTGGAAATTCACTGTAACCAAATGAAAGCTCTAAGTATCCACATTGGTTATTAGCAAACAAAGGCTAACAGATGAAGTGGGAATAAGACCCTGTAGAATCTTGTTTATAGACTAAGGGATTTGGTTTTGGCTGAAATCTATAAAGATGTTACAGGATTAACATCAAAGGACATGATATAATTAGATTGATTAGACAGGGACCAGGCCAGAGGCAGAAAATATAGTAAGGATGCTTTTGCAATAATCAAGGTTAGAAATGTCACTTCCCAGGGATGGAAAAATGAGATTAAGTTCTCTCCCTGTTAAGGAAGTAGGCAATGTCAGGTGACTGCTTTAGGAGAGAGGGCGGTGATGTCCATGAATGGGCATTGAGATGCAAGCACTTTTGATCCATTTTATGCTTGGTCAAGAAATGTTTAAAAGATTCACCGTAACACCTAGGCAGATCCCTTGCCTAACTCTTGTCTCTTCTAACTGAGGCTCTTTCTGTGTCCCTGACCCTGGGCTTTTATATGAAATCCGGATGGATGCCATCATGAACTCCCGGGTCTTCCTGTGACCAGTAAATTTCCTATTGTTCCTTGGCAACCGCGTATGGTGAATTGCAGAGGTGTAGGTCTCACACACAGTGAAGGACTAGCGATTTACCAGTTATTTGGCCTTCAGTAAATCTCACCATTTCCAGAGTAAAAGGGTATTGATTAAGGATTATTTGTCATTATGAGAAATAGGAAACATTAAAAATGCCCAATAATTGATGATAAATTAAATAAAACATTTTGAAAATTGTAAAATATAATACTATGTAGCATTAAAGTTCATGTGTTTAGAATTAATAACAGAAAATGTTCATAGTATTTTACATAAATAGAATGCAGTTTATAAAACTGCATATTATATTTTAAACTACAAATAAAAGTGTATTATAGAAAACGTTAATATATAACAAAAAATAACAAAATGATATTAATGTTTCTCTATAAAGAGTGATTAAGGGTAATTTTTATTTTCCTCTTGGTTTTTTCTGTATTTTTTATATTTTCTATAACAAAAAGTAGGTTGACTTTATAATCAGCAAAAAAGTAAAATTAAGATACTCCGTACTTCGCTCATCTCCAAGAATAATTTAATGACAGTATAAATCAGATTGGAATATTTTCAGCTGTAAGTATCATAAACCTGAATTAAAAGTGTATAAAAGAGACTTCTTTTCCACTCAGGATAAAGACAGCTTTAGGGTGGCCTTGCTTCTATTTTAATAATGAGAGTAAGTCAGATATCCTATACAGCCATAGCTGTGTTGTTGCTGGAGCTGAGGATGAAAAAAAAAAAAAAAAACCCAAACTAAATAAGAATGTAATAAAAATAAAAATAATGAACAGTAATATAATTTATATTTTATTATGTGTTATAATATAATCTAGAAAGTGACCAACTCTTTCTTGAAAAAGAAAACCCACAGTCACCTTCAGTCTTGGAGAAACAGTGAGGAGCAAAGGACATGGGGAAGAAAAGATCACTAAAAATGAAAAAAAAAAAAAAAAAGTAAGCCTAGTACACAAGGCATGGCAGTTTAGAATCCAGCGGGCAGTAGCTACATTTAGGATCTGTACACAGCCACCAGGTCTCTCCCGTAGGCCTTCCCTAAGAGCCCAGTAGAGGACGCTGCAGAGCTGCCGTCTGGCGAGGGCTGAGGGCAGGTGGCTGCCTCGGCTGGGAAAGGGGCTGGAGGGCTGAGAGAAGCCACTTCTCGGGGGCCGGGTGTGCAGGGTCCGGCAAGACTCGGGGCAGGGCCAAGTAACGGAGAGAAACCCTGCCAAGCTCTCCAGCCCTTCTCCAAATCTACTGTCATCCATGGCAAGCTGGACATGTAGTAACTGTGGTGGGAAGAAGTGTCCAGAGGCAAAGAGAGCTGAGGGCAAGTCTGGAGAGGGGCCAATCCCTCAGCAACTCCACCAGCCAGCAGCCTGCTGTCAGCATGAGGAGATCTCACAGAGAAGTATCTAGAGTCACCTGGGTGCTCAGATCTGCTGAAAGGAAGGTCGTGATTTTGACCTCAAATTATTTGAAGCCATTGGTCAATCAAATTAAACTACATCAACAACAGCTTGAACTCATTTATGGATTAGATTGTCTCAGTCTCTCGCTCTAGTGGCCTGAGAGAAAAATGAGCCCTCTCTGTCCTGGGTTTACTACTTACTTCCGTCTTTACTGTTGGTTTGGACGCAATATATCTTACATACGATTAAAAAGACAATGACGCATATGAAGAAAACAAGAAAGGAGACTCAGCAGCAGCAGAACCAAATCCAGAAATAAAATCAAACTTGGAATAATCTGGCAGGGACTTTAAAGGAATTTTGATGAATATGCTAAACGAAACTGGAAAAACTGGGCAATAAGTAAACAGAGAGGCAATTTTATCAGAGTCATGGACGTCATTAAAAAAAAAGCTAAATGAAAAAGTAGAACTGAAAATTACAATATCAAAAATGAAGGCTTTGTTTGATTGTTTGATCAGTACACTGGATACAGAAAAATAATAAGTAAACTTGAAGGATTACCCTGGCTAATCTATAGCTTTCATATGAAGGCTAGAACCCAGTTATAGCACAAGAAATGGGGAGAGGGGCAAGAGAGGGGAGGGGAGGGGGGAGGATGGGTGGAGGGAGGGTGATTGGTGGGA